>SJYA01002538.1:0-38263 GCA_006410615.1 Neotragus moschatus
TTTAATACACCTTCTAGGTTGGTCATAGCTTTTGTTCCAAGGAGCAAGCGTCTTTTAATTTCATGGCTGTAGTCACCATCTGTAGTGATTTTAAAGCCCAAGAAAATAAAGTCTGTCACTGTTTCCATTTTTCCTCATCTATTTTCCATGAAGTGATGGGACCAGATGCCATGATCTTGATTTTTTGAATGTTGTGTTTTAAGTCAGCTTTTCCACTCTCCTCTTTCATCTTTATTAAGGGATTCTTTCGTTCCTCTTCTTAACCTGGTTACCTCTGCAAAGACCTTATTTCCAAATAAGGCCACTTTCATAGGTTCTGTGGGTTCAGACCTGAATAGTATCTTTGGAGAGGGACATGATTTAACCCGTGANATCTTGATTTTTTGAATGTTGTGTTTTAAGTCAGCTTTTCCACTCTCCTCTTTCATCTTTATTAAGGGATTCTTTCGTTCCTCTTCTTAACCTGGTTACCTCTGCAAAGACCTTATTTCCAAATAAGGCCACTTTCATAGGTTCTGTGGGTTCAGACCTGAATAGTATCTTTGGAGAGGGACATGATTTAACCCGTGACAGTGAGTAAATGACAGTGTATCCCATTCTTCTCCTGATGGTCCTTAGGTTGCTTGCATAGGTTGCTACATCTTGATAGCAAAAACAAGTCTCTCACATCCTCTGTGGGTGTGCACAGGTGAGCACATACACACATATGCATGAATTTCTCCAAGGAATATACCCAGTGGGGGATTTCTGGGTTGCAGGATGCGTTCATTGTTGCCTTTGCTGACCTGCTTCCCAGAGTGTGTAGCAGTTTTTCCTTCCTTCCTCCTCCCTACATGGGCATCATCTCTTGGTGCTGAAAGAATTACTGCTGATCCGCAGGAGGTAAAATGGTATCTTGTATTGTTCTTAGTATAATTTCCTTAAATACCATTGAAGTTGAGTATATTTTCATACGTTTACGGACCATTCAGGTATATCCTGTTGTGAATTGCCTATTCATATCTTTGGAACATTTTCTATTGGAGTTGGTTTTTTCCTTGTCAATTTCTAACAATTCCTCATGTATTTTATCTGGATCCAACAGCCTCTACTTTGAAAAGAGTAACTTCATCTATTCTGTATCTTGTTTTCCTCACTTTTTTTTTTTTAATGGAGCCTTTTATCTTACAGTATTTACAATTTTAATGAGAGTTTGAAAGCTTTTTGTTGTGGAGCATCTAAAGGGTGTATGAAAGTCCAGAGACTAGTACAACAGACACTCCTGAACTTGGACACTCCCTGCCACCTTCATGGCCTACTGGGAGAGCCCTAGACTTCTGGTCATCTTANTGTATCTTGTTTTCCTCACTTTTTTTTTTTAATGGAGCCTTTTATCTTACAGTGTTTACAATTTTAATGAGAGTTTGAGAGCTTTTTGTTGTGGAGCATCTAAAGGGTGTATGAAAGTCCAGAGACTAGTACAACGGACACTCCTGAACCCCTCACTTCCAGCACTGTCAGAACTTGGACACTCCCTGCCACCTTCATGGCCTACTGGGAGAGCCCTAGACTTCTGGTCATCTTATTAGTATGGGTGTTAGCATGTTGCTATAAAAAATAGGACTCATTAAAACCAAAACTGTTGCTGATATAATACTATTCCTCTTTCCCTTCCCTCCCCCTCTCCCCCATTAAAATGATTCTCAGTATCACCAAATACGCAGTCCATCAGTTTTGTCCAGTCTTTTCCAAGTATGTATTTACTTGTTTGGCTGTGCCGGGTCTTAGTTGCAGCGTGCAGGATCCAGTTTCCTGATCAAGGGATTGGACCCAGGCCTCCTGCATTGGGACTTTGGAGTCTTAGCCACTGGACCACCAAGGAATTCCCCTCAGTTTTCTCATAAGTGTTTTGTAGACTTGGTTACATCGGCACCTTCTGGCACTTAGAACAGTAGACAGCACTTCCCATGAAACCACCGGCAAAAAGCACAGAATTACAAAAGACGTGGCTCTAAATAGACCACGAGAAGGACACTTGTTCACAGCGTGCGAGCTGAAACAGGAAGTGAGAGCACAGTCTTGTTCAACCTTGGCTGGGAATGCGCGTCTCAGTGGCTCAGATTTTTCGCAGCTCTACGCAGACCTGCAGATGACGCAAAAGCCCTGCGAGTGTTGATTTTGGCCTTCCGAGTAAATGTAGCAAGGAGGCAAGTTCAAGAATATAGAATCTGCAGATCAGGAGGTTCGACTGTGTGTGCTGGTCACTCTCAAATGCTTGTCTTCAGCTTGGCCCCCGGCCCTGAGCTCGTGTGTTGTCATCCAACCGTCTGCTCAGGGCGTCTCAGAGCCATTTCAAACTCTCATGCCCCAGACTGAAGTCCTGGTCTCAAACCTGCACTGTCTCACCCTCCCCTTCTCGTTGAGACCTTCTGTCCTTTCCCAGTTGCTCAAGCAAAAGACCTAGTCACCCCTGACTCTTTTTGGTCAGGNACCTGGTTACCTCTGCAAAGACCTTATTTCCAAATAAGGCCACTTTCATAGGTTCTGTGGGTTCAGACTTGAATAGTATCTTTGGAGAGGGACATGATTTAACCCGTGACAGTGAGTAAATGACAGTGTATCCCATTCTTCTCCTGATGGTCCTTAGGTTGCTTGCATAGGTTGCTACATCTTGATGGCAAGAACAGTCTCTCACATCCTCTGCGGGTGTGCACGGGTGAGCACATACACACATATGCATGAATTTCTCCAAGGAATATACCCAGTGGGGGATTTCTGGATTGCAGGGTGCGTTCATTGTTGCCTTGCTGACCTGCTTCCCAGAGTGTGTAGCAGTTTTTACTTCCTTCCTCCTCCCTACATGCGCATCATCTCTTGGTGCTGAAAGACTTATTGCTGATCTGCAGGAGGTAAAATGGTATCTTGTGTTGTTCTTAGTATAATTTCCTTAAATACCATTGAGATTGAGTATATTTTCATACGTTTACGGACCATTCAGGTATATCCTGTTGTGAATTGCCTATTCATATCTTTGGAACATTTTCTATTGGAGTTGTTTTTTTTCTTGTTAATTTCTAACAATTCCTCATGTATTTTATCTGGATCCAACAGCCTCTACTTTGAAAAGAGTAACTTCATTTAGTCTGTATCTTGTTTTCCTCACTTTTTTTTTTTAATGGAGCCTTTTATCTTACAGTGTTTACAATTTTAATGAGAGTTTGAGAGCTTTTTGTTGTGGAGCATCTAAAGGGTGTATGAAAGTCCAGAGACTAGTACAACGGACACTCCTGAACCCCTCACTTCCAGCACTGTCAGAACTTGGACACTCCCTGCCACCTTCATGGCCTACTGGGAGAGCCCTAGACTTCTGGTCATCTTATTAGTATGGGTGTTAGCATGTTGCTATAAAAAACAGGACTCATTAAAACCAAAACTGTTGCTGATATAATACTATTCCTCTTTCCCTTCCCTCCTCCCTCCCCCATTAAAATGATTCTCAGTATCACCAAATACCCAGTCCATCAATTTTGTCCAGTCTTTTCCAAGTATGTATTTACTTGTTTGGCTGTGCTGGGTGTTAGTTGCAGCGTGCAGGATCCAGTTTCCTGATCAAGGGATTGGACCCAGGTCTCCTGGATTGGGACTTTGGAGTCTTAGCCACTGGACCACCAAGGAATTCCCCTCAGTTTTCTCATAAGTGTTTTGTAGACTTGGTTACATCGGCACCTTCTGGCACTTAGAACAGTAGACAGCACTTCAGCACTTCCCATGAAACCACCGGCAAAAAGCACAGAATTACAAAAGACGTGGCTCTAAATAGACCACGAGAAGGACACTTGTTCACAGCGTGCGAGCTGAAACAGGAAGTGAGAGCACAGTCTTGTTCAACCTTGGCTGGGAATGCGCGTCTCAGTGGCTCAGATTTTTCGCAGCTCTACGCAGACCTGCAGATGACGCAAAAGCCCTGCGAGTGTTGATTTTGGCCTTCCGAGTAAATGTAGCAAGGAGGCAAGTTCAAGAATATAGAATCTGCAGATCAGGAGGTTCGACTGTGTGTGCTGGTCACTCTCAAATGCTTGTCTTCAGCTTGGCCCCCGGCCCTGAGCTCGTGTGTTGTCATCCAACTGTCTGCTCAGGGCGTCTCAGAGCCATTTCAAACTCTCATGCCCCAGACTGAAGTCCTGGTCTCAAACCTGCACTGTCTCACCCTCCCCTTCTCGTTGAGACCTTCTGTCCTTTCCCAGTTGCTCAAGCAAAAGACCTAGTCACCCCTGACTCTTTTTGGTCAGGTACCCATGCCATCTGTCCACAAAACCAGTTGGCTGCGCTTGAAAAATATACTCAGCGCCTGACTTTTCTCACTCTTTTCTCCACGTCTCCTGCATGGGCAGGTGGATTCTTTACCAACGTTACGAGGGAAACCCTGTAACCATTCATAATTTGGAACCAGGATGTAGGCAAGATGCACGCAGTGCATGTGGTTTTCTTTCTCTTTAATCTCTTTTAATCTCCTGCTGCCTCACCCTTTATTTTTTCTTTTCCATTGGCTTCTGAAGTTAGGAGTGTTTCCCTCTCTTGTATTCTGTGTATTTGTCAGTTTTTTTTTTTCTGTTTCCAAATTTAATAGCATGAAGTTGTTCATACTATCTATGAGTTTTAAAAGAAAAAATATGTAATTTTTTCATTCCTTGTGCTATTATGTTGTTGTTATGTGTCTTTATCATTCTGTCCTTTTTACTGATCTGGTTTCCTAGAGATATGCCTGTTTTATAACTCTTCAAAAACACTCAGATTTTAATCATTTTCTGTTTTCTTCATTGTTTATTTTCATCTCATTATTTTCTTCTTTGGGGTTTATTCTGTTCTTTCCCCTCACTTTTTTTTTTTTTTTTTAAGCTGAGCTTTAAAGGATCTTAGTTCCCTGACCAGGAGTTGAACCCAGGGCCCCTGCAGTGGAAGCTTGGAGTCCTAACCATTGGACTACCAGGGAGGTCCCTTCTCTCACTTCATGAATTAGCTTATTTCTGTCTTTCCTCTTGTCAGTTACATACACTTGAAGAGGATCAGAGAATGCCATCCTCAAATATGGCACTTGGGCATATTGATTATTTTGAGCTGAAGGCAATTGAGAAACAGCAGATGAAAAAACGAGTTGTTTTTCACTCCCACTTTCTCCTTTTCTGCCTAAAATTAGGCCATAACTACACCCCCTGCCCTGCCTGATGAGAGGAGCAACTGTTATCACCAGAGACAAGAGCTATCACTGAGACGAGTCTGCATTAACAGACTGGGCTCAAAGATCCTTTCCTTTTTATCAATTCCCCATGTCTTTCCTGGTCACATCTCCACAATTTATCACCCTTTGTTAAAATGGTATATGAGCCACGTGTCTCCTTCTTGGGCTTTTACGTCTTTTCTGCAAAGGCCCTGTGCACTCATTAAAAATATTAATAACATGTATGCTCTCTCTCCTGTTAATCTTCCATTTTTTAAAAGGAAAGTTCATTGAAGTATGATGTATTCACTCCTTTTAAGTGTATAGTTTGGTTGATGCTGATGTATCGAACTAGGTAGCCACCACCAAAACCAAGATACAGAACAAGTCCATCACCCCAAGAAGTTCCCTGTCCCTTTGCAGTCAGTCTTCTTCCACTCCCAGCCTCTGGCAATAGCGATTTAATTTCTTTCTCTATTATTTTGCCTTTCCTGGAATGTCATAGGGACTTCCCTGGTGGCTTAGACGGTCAAGTGTCTGTCTACACAATGCGGGAGACCTGGGTTCCATCCCTGGGTTGGGAAGATCCCCTGGAGAAGGAAATGGCAATCCACTCCAGTACTGTTGCTTGGAAAATCCCATGGACAGAGGAGCCTGCCTCGTGGCTCAGCGGTAAGGAATCTGTCTGCCAATCCTGGAGATGAGGGTTCAGTCTGCGGATCAGGAAGATCCTTTGGAGTAGGGGCTGGGCACCTACCCCAGGATTCTTGCCTGGGAAGTCTTTCCTAGGGACAGAGGAGCCTGGTGTGCTGCAGTTCATGGGTCGGGGTGCAGAGCTGTACGTGACTGCGCATGCCTGCACCTACTCTTGCGCTTCTAGTGTTTGTAACGGGAGTGGATTCTGATCAGCCTTAATCTTATTACCCAGAACTAGAAGTGATCATTATTGCCTGAATACACCTCCCTGGTGGCTCAGTGGTAAGGAATCTGTCTGCCAGTGCAAGAGATGTGGGTTTGATCCCTGGGTCGGGAAGGTTCCCTGGAGAAGGAAATGGCAACCCACTCCAGTATTCTCGCCTGGAGAATCCCATGAACAGAGGAGCCTGGCAGACTGTAGTCCATGGGGTGGCAAAGAGTCGGACACAACTGAGCAGCTAAACAACAAATAGTTAAAATAAATTTTCCCTGTGCTCTTGATTTTAGTTTACTCACTGTTTGTAAGCTTTGGCTTTGCACCACTCAGAGTATAATGCCTGTTCTCTCTCTGTAGCCCGACCTGAGTATCTCCAATGGCTAACGAAGCTCATCCTTGTCCATGTGACATTGGCCATAGAATAGAGTATGGAGGACTAGGGCATGAAGTTCAAGTGGAGCACATCAAGGCTTATCTCACCAAATGCCCTGTGGATGCTGGCAAAGCTGTGGTTGTCATTCAGGATATATTTGGCTGGCAGTTGCCCAACACCAGATATATGGCTGACATGATTGCAGGAAATGGATACACGTATGTATGAAATTCTGTGTTTCTTTTCTTTCTTTTTTTTTTTTGGCTTAAATTCACGTAAATTTCTATATTTTGTTTCCTTTAAAGGAAACAAAACCAAAAAACCCTGACTATGTTCTGACATATATTATCTATTTTCTTATCTCACTGAAAAGAAAGAAAGAAGTGAAGTTACTCAGTCGTGTCCAACTCTTTGCAACCCTATGGACTGTAGCCTACCAGGCTCTTCCATCCATGGAATTTTCCAGGCAAGAGTACTGGAGTGGGGTTGCCATTTCCTTCTCCAAGGGGATCTTTCCGACTCAGGGGTCGAACCCGGGTCTCCTGCATTGCAGGCAGAGGCTTTACTGTCTGAGCTTCCAGGGAGGCCCTTAAAATGGAGACTGTCATATGATAGCCAGTATCCAATGGAAACCAACTGCTCCCAAGTTAATCTCTTGCCTTCAGATCCTCTTAGGTTGGCTAGCCGTGTAGACCTGCCAGATGTTGAGAGAGTTATTTCCCCATGTGGGGCCCCACACAGACACTAGTGAAGGACAGTTGAGACAGAAGTTGGCAACTCTGAAATGGACCCATTACTTGGCNTGGAAACCAACTGCTCCCAAGTTAATCTCTTGCCTTCAGATCCTCTTAGGTTGGCTAGCCGTGTAGACCTGCCAGATGTTGAGAGAGTTATTTCCCCATGTGGGGCCCCACACAGACACTAGTGAAGGACAGTTGAGACAGAAGTTGGCAACTCTGAAATGGACCCATTACTTGGCTCCTGAAGCATCTCTACCTGGGGTCAGCTTTCATGCACAGGGCGCCCATGGTTATCTTGGTCTAAACACAAACTGTCACGTCAGAGTGAGACCTCCCTCACCTCCTGAAGGTCATCTCTTGGTCACATTGCGGGGCCACGACCACCTTTGGTGAATGCTGTCATCTGTTTGCTCCTCACCACCCTGGTGTTGGTAGTAGCTTCAGTAAAGCTTCCTGATAGCTCAATTTGCAAAGAATCTGCCTGCAATGCAGGAGACCCCGGTTCTGTTCCTGGGTTGGGATGATCCATTGGAGAAGGGATAGGCTCCCCACTAGGGTATTCTTGGGCTTCCCTGGTGGCTCAGCTGGTAAAGAATCCTCTCGCAATGCAGGAGACCTGGGTTCGATCCCTGGGTTGGGAAGATGCCCTGGAGAAGGGAAAGGCTACCCACACCGTATTCTGGCCTGGAGAATCCCATGGACTTTATAGTTCACGGAGTTGCAAAGAGTTGGACACGACTGAGCACCTTTCACTTTCTTTTCCATAAAGCTTGGAGGAGAGAGGGGAGGGACTCTTCCTCTGTCCAGCTTCGCTAAGCGTAACGCCCAGCAAGCCCCGACTGTGGTGCGCTCAATTCCCTTTGTTTTCTCCAAAAGGGGAGCTGCAAAGCAAAGGGAGTGCCTGCCTCGTTTTCCTACAAGGAGAACCCATTTAAGGGTGCACACCCACTGACGCGTGACGTGGATTTGCTGTTGACCGGAGAGAGGGTCTTCATTTGACTTTTCCCGTTTTCGTGCCCTCAGGTTTCTTTTTGAAGATGTGTGCTTAGTCGCTCGGTTGTGTCTGACTCTTTGCGACCCCATGAACTGTAACCTGCTGTGCTCTGTCCAGTCAAGAATACTGGAGTGGGTTGCCATGCCCTCCTCCAGGGGATCTTCCCAACCCTGGGATGGAACCCAGATCTCCCGCATTCCAGGGAGATTCCTTACCAGCTGAACCACCGGGGAAGCCTCTTGAGGATGAGGCAGCTTAACTCTCCAGAGGCTACTCCAGTATCAAAACAACAGCCGATCCTGGCTGCCGTCTGGCAGACCGTGGGCTAGGGTGGGTCCTGGGCGATTGCCCTTCATCCTCCCAGCTACTCTGCCGAGGTGGGGCTGTCGCAGTTCTCGTTTTGCTGGTCAGGAAACTGGGGCATGAAGGCAGAGATCTCCGGGGCCCTAGGTCACCTGCTGTGACCAGGAGGTTGGATAGGATGGAGGCTTCTATTGCTCAGTTCCATTCAGTGCAGCCGCTCAGCCGTAGCTGACTCTGCGACCCCATGGACAGCAGCATGCCGGCCTCCCTGGCCATCAGGGCGTGTGCTCAAACTCATGTCCATCGAGTCGGTGATGCCATCCAACCATCCCATGCTCTCTCGTCCTCTTCTCCTCCTGCCCTCAGTCTTTCCCAGTATCAGGGTCTTTTCCACTGAGTCAGTTCTCCGCATTAGGTGGCCAAAGCATTGGAGTTTCAGCTTCAGCATCAGTCCTTCCAGTGAGTATTCAGGACTAATTTCCTTTAGGATAGACTGGTTCAGGTGAGTCCATTACCTGGAGACGGAACATAAAAATTGGGTAAAGACGCCTGTGACTTACAAAGCCCCTGCATACTTGTCTGTTTTCCCTTCAGAATAGTCTTCTGAGGTTGGGTGGTGCTTGGCGCCATCTCTGTCAGATCAAGAAAAAGAGGCTCAAAGTGATTAAGTGACTTGTTAAGGTTCCAGGGGGTGTCCCTGGTGGCTCAGTGGTAGAGAGTCCACTTGCCGATGTAGGAGATGAGGGTTCGATCCCTGGGTTGGGAAGGTCCCCTGGAGGAGGAAATGGCAACCCACTCCAGTATTCTTGCCTGGGGAGTCCCATGGCCAGAGGAGCCTGGCGGGCTACAGTCCACGGGGTTGCCAAAAGGCAAAAAGTTGGACATGACTTCATGACANGTTCGATCCCTGGGTTGGGAAGGTCCCCTGGAGGAGGAAATGGCAACCCACTCCAGTATTCTTGCCTGGGGAGTCCCATGGCCAGAGGAGCCTGGCGGGCTACAGTCCACGGGGTTGCCAAAAGGCAAAAAGTTGGACATGACTTCATGACAACATAAGATTTCAGGGAAGAACAGGGCAGTACTGGCACCTGAACTTAGATTCTTCTGACCTGATTTCATTGTTCTTCCTCCCACCCCCACCCCCTACCCCGTCCATGGCCGTGACCTTTACTTTAGGAACTGGGTCTCTGGCTGGAGCCACGTTGTCTAGTCCCTGGGCTGATGTTCGTGGGAGGTTGACATGTATGGGAGGCTGACGGGGACCCCACAAGCCATCTTGTCCGCTCCTCAGCCCTTTTAGAGCCTGCCCAAGACCAGACCCTCCAGGCGGGAGATTGTGTCCTTTGGCCTCTTGGGCGGAGGCTGAGAAATTGCTTGGTCATGGTGACTGGATCGCTCAGAGGTGTGCCCGCTGGCCCAAGGCTAACTCAAAAGGCCTGCTGAGAGGTGCGGCTCCCCAGGGGTAGGTGCCACCAGAGCCTTTGTCCTAGGCGTCACACCTCGCAGGCATTGTGCTGAGGCAAGCGTTTCGGAGGGGTTGGGCTCTGAACAGGCTGCTGGCGGCCGTGCACCTTGGGTTGTGAAATCCGAGATGCTCTGGCCTGGGGCCAGCTGGCCCATTTGCCGTGATCACAGTTGGCCCGGGGGCCACTGCTTTTTCTTTTCCAGTGGTCCAGAACCGCCAGCACGGCAGGTTTCGTAAGGAAGGTAAACAGAGATCGAGCCCCAGCAGCTCTGACAGTAAGACGGGTGGCTCTCCTATTTTACAGAACCATCGTTCCAGACTTCTTTGTCGGGCAGGAGCCATGGCACCCCTCGGGGGACTGGTCCACCTTCCCGGAGTGGTTGAAGACCAAAAATGCCAGAAAGATTGATAAGTAAGTTTACGAGTGTGTCACCAGCCGGCATGGCAGTCTTGGTAGAGCCCCCAGGGACCCAGGAAGCAAGAGGCTGGAGGGAGGGGAGGGTCTGGCTTCTCCATCATGTAGGACCTTCGAGGCCGCTGCTCACCGAGCCCTTCCTGAGGCAGGAAGGCAAGGTCTATGCAGCGGAGGGGTAGAACCCCACAGGCACCCTGCCGCCAGCAAGCTCACTTGCTTTGCCTTGTGGGAAATTCTTCATAGCACGGATGCTGAGGGAGCTTTCTTGAAGTCTCTGGGGTCCCCTCTCCTTAGGGCCCTCGGGGGCCATAGATCAACATGCCTTCCTCCCCCCTCGGGCTGCAGAACCACTTGAAACAACAAACAGAGAAGAAGAGAGACTCAAGAAAACCTCAGGCCCATTTCTGCTCAGCGGATGGGAAACGAAGCAGCGATCTTCCCCACCTCGCTGGGGAAACTGCAGGTCTTTAGACCAGACCCACCAGACCAGAGCTGCTGTCTTGCCAGGGTCCAGGGAACAATGGGAAGAAAAGTGGGGGGCGGGAAATCCCCTGGATTGCAGTCTTTCATTGAATTGGCTCCAGCCAGTCCAGAAGCAAGGACCGGAGTGCTCAGCTGCCACTCGGATCCCTTCTCTGACTGGAGGGTGAAGGATGGAGCCGGTGGGGGAAAGAGATGCGATGTACTCCAGGGCCAAGCTCCTCCTGAGTTAGAGACCTCCCGGGCAAACGACTCCACCAACCCCTAGGCCTCGTCTCCCATCATTGGTCTGTCCTGGCACGCATGTGAGCCTCGTGTTTGATAAGTTACCCCCAAGCCCAGGCTGGGGCAAGTGCAATAACAAGGCTCCCTGCCCGTGGCCACCTGGTCCCCGGACTCTCCTCTCCTCTAGAGCTGACCCGAGGCTGTGGGCCCCTCCATCCCCCTACCCGGAGGACCCCACGCTGACCCCTGCCCCCAGCCCCCAGGGGCCCAAGAATGGAGCTGGGATCAGACAACGGTGTGGAGATGGGCATCCCGGGGATACCTTCTGAGCTGTGGATCAGCCTCTGCTCAGAGTCAGAAGATACCTCCCCAGCCTATCCTCTGCAGCTCCTCAGCCCCGCCTCACTCCTCGTGCTCCCCCGGGTTTCTGGACACCCCTCTCTGGGTGCCTGTGCGGAGCAGCCGCGACGCTCTATGGCTCAGGCCAGGGTCTCCCTCAGGCCCCTGCATAGTCCGTCAGGCTGGGGAGATGCTGCAGCCTGCCCTGGGAGCTCCCCTCTTTCCAGAGTGTATCAGCAAGTAGTAACAACCTCAGGGTCTCACTGAGGGGGAGACCAGGGCCAGTGGCTCCTTTTGGAATTGCCTCTAGGGTGTGAAGCACCTTGTCTTGCGTCCCATCCCAGGGAATCTCACTGCAGGGGTATGGAGGCCTGGCTCCCTCACCCCAAGCTGGGGGACCCTCAGAGCTCACCCCAGCCCCAAGCTCCCTGAGGAGCCAGATGAGGCTTTTGTTGAGTCTGTGCCACTACCCACTTTCTGTCCCCATCCTGCTTTCTCCCTTCCCCAGGGTGGACCCCGAGATCACTGGGGACCCAAGCTCCCACACATTTATCCATTTCCAGGCCTCCTTCCCAAAGGTTCAAGCTGCAAGCCAAAGAAAAACAAAATATGCAAAGAGTTAAGAGTAAATTATAAGTCGAAGCACAAGAAAACCCAAGAGCCTGGGACGTGGCTGTGAAATTCAGCTTTGCGAGTGGGGGTGAGCTGGAAAGACTTGTTAGGACATTTTGAGGAAGAGCCCACGGGGCTGCCTCCCATTTGTGAGCTCAGATCTGGGTGGTCCTTTCTGGCAGGCATCAGAGTAGCCCAGAGGGAACCCTCCACAGGGGATAAGGAGAACCGCACCTTTTCAATCAAAATGAGACATAAAATGCAAGCACTAATTTGCAAAGTAGACCGAAGTCCTTGTGCCTGGTCAAGTCTTTTGTTTGAAAGAAAAACCATCTTGAACTTACTGCTTACGCAGTCGTGGGATTTGTTGGCTGACAGAACCAGAAAGAGGTAGTTTCTGGCTCTGAGCAGAGGTTGGTCCGTAGCTCAGAAGGTATCCCCAGGATTCAACCTCCACACCCTTGTCTGATGCTGGCTTCGTTCTCAGGCAGCATTTGCCTCTGGATGACAAGATGGCTGCAGCAGCTCCAGCCTCCTGTTGACTCTTTTCCTAGCAACCCAGCAAAATTCCTATTTTGTCCTGATGGTTATGACCGGGTCACAAGTCCATCCTTGAACCAATTATTGTGGCCAGAGATCACTTATGCTCTGACTGGCGAGACCTGGGTCACATATTACACTCCTGGAACCAAGGCCCCCAAGGTATATGGACCAAGCATGGGGAAGAGAAATTCATCTACAGCTAAATCCTGGTGTTCCTGGGAAAGTTGGGACTATTCACAGCAACAAAAGCAAAGATAGGGTCACTCGAGTTGGTTAAAGAATTTTTACAGAAATGCCCTCTTCCTTCTTGTCCCCTCCAATTAAGGCACTTATTCTTAAGATCAGAGCACTTGAGAAAAACCAAAATGACACAAACAGTAGCTTATTCCATTTAGTTTGCAGAATTGCTCAGTTACTGCTCTTCTAACATTGTGAAAACTACTTGCACCCAGAATGGTAATGATAAAAACGTTTAAATATGTTCCAAGATATCTTATGATTAAAGGAGAAAAAAAGTGCAGGAGAATTGTTTTCTCTCTCCCGCTCTCTCTCTTTTATCCTTAATTGCAAACAGACAGCATTTCTTTCTTATCAGAACAAGCAGAACTTTCTGGGCAGGGCTTGCAGCCCTACCTCCATTTTGGCATCTTGCATCTAAAAAAAAAAAGTTGTACGAGTTCCAAATGACCAGTTTGCAAATGAGCCATTTGCGAGAGGAGGGCTGCTGTCCCGGGTCCCCTCGGGCTTGCCTTGTCCTTGTGGCTTTCCTAACACTGCTGGGCTCCTGGGCACCAGAGCAAAGAGGCGAGGCAGAGTTAAAGTGTTGGGTAGGGAGATCAGACAGGGCTGGGGAGCTGCCTCCTGGTTGCGCTGGGCCCTCCTGGGGAGGAGAAAGGATCTGGAGGTGCTCTCTGGGGCAGGACTTGGATTAGGCCTTCGAGCTGAGCTGCAGTTGTTGGCTCTGATTCCGAGGCTGTGGGAGACTGTTGCTCAGACTCGTCCTGTTTGTGCCTCCGTGTCGGGTGGTTGGAAGAGGCTGGTCTTGGCAGGGAGACTTCTCGGGGGATAGGGCACTGGTTACTCATCAGCTGGGCAGGAGGGCAGGGCTCTGAAGGTAGGAATCTCAGAGCCTCCCGGAACAGCTCTGACAAAGCCCTGTAACCATTGGCACTTGCTGCCCGGCTGGCTTTCAAGGGGCCACACGATACCTTTTTTTTTTTTTTTGGCAGGGAGGGGTCAGGGGTCGTGCCGTGCAACTTGCTGAACCTTAATTCCCAGACCGGGGATTGAACCCGGGCCCTGGCAGTGGAGGTGCTGAGTCGTAACCACTGAACCACCGGTTGTTCCCCTTGAATGACTTTCCTTTCTGTTTCTTAGAGAGTTCGATGCAGTCTTGAAGTATCTGAAGCAACAGTGTCAGGCCAAGAGAATCGGCGTCGTGGGATTCTGCTGGGGTGGAGTTGCCGTTCATCACCTGATGCTGAAATACCCAGAGCTCAGGGCAGGGGTGTCCGTCTACGGTAAATCTGCCTTGTGTGTTTTTACACAGTGAAAGCCGGAGCGGGTGTTGAGGGACGATGGCCGCAAGCCTCTTCCCCAGCTGAGGGTCCCGGATGTAACACAAAACCCAGTTGTGTAGAGATGTTGTGCTGATCTTCAGGAAACGGTTTTAAAAATCTGAAGCTAGAGGCGGATGTGTGTTCTAGCTGACCAGAGGAAACGAGGGCCCGGCAGCGTGCCTTTGGGAAAACCCCCCAGCCCAAGGGCTCAACTTTTCACCTAGGATGGAGGGGAGAATGTTTCTTTCCATGATAATAGTTAATATCAAACAATATTGTTGGCCACAGGTTTGAAAAGATTTTTTTTCTAAGATATGCATTCTCAACTACTCACATGTGTGTGCCCTCCTGCACACACACACACACACACACACACACACAGAGGTTTCCCAGGCGGCACTGGTGGTAAAGAATCCGCCTGCCAGTGCAGGAGATGCAACAGCTGCCGTCTGACCCCTGGCTTGGGAAGATGCCCTGGAGGAGGCAATGGCAGCCTGCTCCAGTCTTCCTGCCTGGAGAGGCCCATGGACAGAGGAGTCTGGTGGACTCTTTAGTCCATGGGGTCGCAAAGAGTTGGACACGACCGAGCGGCTGAACACACCTACATGAAGAAAGGGAAAACCCACTCTAAAATATAAATAGCAACATAAATAGCAACATTTCATCCAGATAGACCAAAGGTATCACAGCAGTGACAGAACGTTGTTCTGTGTCAGTTAGTCAGTTCAGTCTCTCAGTCGTGACTCTGTGACCCCATGGACTGCAGCAGGCCAGGCCTGCCTGTCCATCACCACGTCCCGGAGTCCACCCAAACCCATGTCCATCGAGTTGGTGATGCCATCCAACCATCTCATCCTCTGTCGTCCCCTTCTCCTCCTGCCCTCAATCTTTCCCAGCATCAGGGTCTTTTCAAATGAGTCAGCTCTTCCCATCAGGTGGCCAAAGTATTGGAGTTTCAGCTTCAACATCTGTGTACAGAAACATTATTAAGAGGTGAAACGTTTGACTTTGGCTTTTTTTTTCATAGTCGTATATTCCACAGTTATGCTAGAGATTCTTATGTAGCTTAATGATTCCTCACTGTGGTATTTTCACTTACTTTTAGCATTTAAGCCCTTTGCCTGTTAACTTATACAAAGGTGTTAGTAGCTCGTTGCTGCTGTGCGCAATGGGGCTGGCCCCTCAGGCGCTCCGGCATGGACTGCTCGCCTCCGCCCCCTCGTGGTCACTGCTGCGAAGTGCCGACTGCGGAGCCGAGCTGGTCTTAGAGTCCTGGGATCTCAAACGGCGGTCCAGCCACCCAACCTGGCNAGGGTCTTTTCAAATGAGTCAGCTCTTCCCATCAGGTGGCCAAAGTATTGGAGTTTCAGCTTCAACATCTGTGTACAGAAACATTATTAAGAGGTGAAACGTTTGACTTTGGCTTTTTTTTTCATAGTCGTATATTCCACAGTTATGCTAGAGATTCTTATGTAGCTTAATGATTCCTCACTGTGGTATTTTCACTTACTTTTAGCATTTAAGCCCTTTGCCTGTTAACTTATACAAAGGTGTTAGTAGCTCGTTGCTGCTGTGCGCAATGGGGCTGGCCCCTCAGGCGCTCCGGCATGGACTGCTCGCCTCCGCCCCCTCGTGGTCACTGCTGCGAAGTGCCGACTGCGGAGCCGAGCTGGTCTTAGAGTCCTGGGATCTCAAACGGCGGTCCAGCCACCCAACCTGGCCTTAACAGGATAGTGCAGAAAGCATGGCCCTCTTTCCCGTGGCTCCTGACCTTCTAGAGAAGACTTGCAGCTAAAGGGGGGCTCTCCGGGTCACCTAACTTTGCTACAGAAATGGGGAAATTTTATCTCCTCCCTCCTAACCAGGTTTCCCCACGGCCACTCTTGAGTCAGGCTCCTCCGTGAGTCCTCTGTCAGCCTGGGTCTCGACCTTGGGCCCTGTCCTTGGCCCACTGGGTCAGTTTAGCAAGAATCCTCCACCTTTGACAAGTGATCGAACTCCTCATGTCCCACCCTCGATGTCTCGTCACCCTGGCCTGCCTCCAGCAGTAAGAAAGTGTTAGTTGCTCAGTCCTGTTTGACTTTTTGTGACCCCAAGGACTCTCCATGGGCTGTACCTCTGTCTATGGGATTCTCCAGGCCAGAATACTGGAGTGGGTAGCCTTTCCTTTCTCCAGGGGATCTTCCCGACCCAGNTTTTTTTTTTTTTTGGCAGGGAGGGGTCAGGGGTCGTGCCGTGCAACTTGCTGAACCTTAATTCCCAGACCGGGGATTGAACCCGGGCCCTGGCAGTGGAGGTGCTGAGTCGTAACCA
This sequence comes from Neotragus moschatus, assembly GCA_006410615.1. Classification (NCBI taxonomy): domain Eukaryota; kingdom Metazoa; phylum Chordata; class Mammalia; order Artiodactyla; family Bovidae; genus Neotragus; species Neotragus moschatus. The sequence goes on from SJYA01002538.1 coordinate 16,469, forward strand.
CTGAACCACCGGTTGTTCCCCTTGAATGACTTTCCTTTCTGTTTCTTAGAGAGTTCGATGCAGTCTTGAAGTATCTGAAGCAACAGTGTCAGGCCAAGAGAATCGGCGTCGTGGGATTCTGCTGGGGTGGAGTTGCCGTTCATCACCTGATGCTGAAATACCCAGAGCTCAGGGCAGGGGTGTCCGTCTACGGTAAATCTGCCTTGTGTGTTTTTACACAGTGAAAGCCGGAGCGGGTGTTGAGGGACGATGGCCGCAAGCCTCTTCCCCAGCTGAGGGTCCCGGATGTAACACAAAACCCAGTTGTGTAGAGATGTTGTGCTGATCTTCAGGAAACGGTTTTAAAAATCTGAAGCTAGAGGCGGATGTGTGTTCTAGCTGACCAGAGGAAACGAGGGCCCGGCAGCGTGCCTTTGGGAAAACCCCCCAGCCCAAGGGCTCAACTTTTCACCTAGGATGGAGGGGAGAATGTTTCTTTCCATGATAATAGTTAATATCAAACAATATTGTTGGCCACAGGTTTGAAAAGATTTTTTTTCTAAGATATGCATTCTCAACTACTCACATGTGTGTGCCCTCCTGCACACACACACACACACACACACACACACAGAGGTTTCCCAGGCGGCACTGGTGGTAAAGAATCCGCCTGCCAGTGCAGGAGATGCAACAGCTGCCGTCTGACCCCTGGCTTGGGAAGATGCCCTGGAGGAGGCAATGGCAGCCTGCTCCAGTCTTCCTGCCTGGAGAGGCCCATGGACAGAGGAGTCTGGTGGACTCTTTAGTCCATGGGGTCGCAAAGAGTTGGACACGACCGAGCGGCTGAACACACCTACATGAAGAAAGGGAAAACCCACTCTAAAATATAAATAGCAACATAAATAGCAACATTTCATCCAGATAGACCAAAGGTATCACAGCAGTGACAGAACGTTGTTCTGTGTCAGTTAGTCAGTTCAGTCTCTCAGTCGTGACTCTGTGACCCCATGGACTGCAGCAGGCCAGGCCTGCCTGTCCATCACCACGTCCCGGAGTCCACCCAAACCCATGTCCATCGAGTTGGTGATGCCATCCAACCATCTCATCCTCTGTCGTCCCCTTCTCCTCCTGCCCTCAATCTTTCCCAGCATCAGGGTCTTTTCAAATGAGTCAGCTCTTCCCATCAGGTGGCCAAAGTATTGGAGTTTCAGCTTCAACATCTGTGTACAGAAACATTATTAAGAGGTGAAACGTTTGACTTTGGCTTTTTTTTTCATAGTCGTATATTCCACAGTTATGCTAGAGATTCTTATGTAGCTTAATGATTCCTCACTGTGGTATTTTCACTTACTTTTAGCATTTAAGCCCTTTGCCTGTTAACTTATACAAAGGTGTTAGTAGCTCGTTGCTGCTGTGCGCAATGGGGCTGGCCCCTCAGGCGCTCCGGCATGGACTGCTCGCCTCCGCCCCCTCGTGGTCACTGCTGCGAAGTGCCGACTGCGGAGCCGAGCTGGTCTTAGAGTCCTGGGATCTCAAACGGCGGTCCAGCCACCCAACCTGGCCTTAACAGGATAGTGCAGAAAGCATGGCCCTCTTTCCCGTGGCTCCTGACCTTCTAGAGAAGACTTGCAGCTAAAGGGGGGCTCTCCGGGTCACCTAACTTTGCTACAGAAATGGGGAAATTTTATCTCCTCCCTCCTAACCAGGTTTCCCCACGGCCACTCTTGAGTCAGGCTCCTCCGTGAGTCCTCTGTCAGCCTGGGTCTCGACCTTGGGCCCTGTCCTTGGCCCACTGGGTCAGTTTAGCAAGAATCCTCCACCTTTGACAAGTGATCGAACTCCTCATGTCCCACCCTCGATGTCTCGTCACCCTGGCCTGCCTCCAGCAGTAAGAAAGTGTTAGTTGCTCAGTCCTGTTTGACTTTTTGTGACCCCAAGGACTCTCCATGGGCTGTACCTCTGTCTATGGGATTCTCCAGGCCAGAATACTGGAGTGGGTAGCCTTTCCTTTCTCCAGGGGATCTTCCCGACCCAGGAATCGGACCCGGGTCTCCAGCACTGCAGGCAGATTCTTTACCGTCTCTGCCACCAGAGAAGCCCTGTCTCCAGCGAAGGCTTTGTCAGATGCTATCTGGCCAGCATCCCCTTTCCGCTTGGTCCCTTTGTGACTTTCCGTCCACCAGTCCTCACTCTACTTTATTGTCAGCAAATCCCTCTTGTCCTTGCAGTGTGGTTGAGTCTGGTCTCCCTCCCCCGCTGCAAATTCTCATTGAATAAAATCATCCATATCACATTTAATAGGTGCCAGAATAATCTTTCCTTAAAGCTCCTCTTGAGCTTCCCTGATAGCTCAGCTGGTAAAGAATCCACCTGCAATGTGGGAGACCCCAGTTCGATCCCTGGGTCAGGAAGAGCCCCTGAAGAAGGGAAAGGCTACCCACTCCAGTATTCTGGCCTGGAGAATTCCATGGACCGTATAGTTCATGGGGTTGCAAAGTCGGACGTGACTGAGCGACTTTCACTTAGAACTTCTCTTATTTCAAAATATCAATGGGCGGCAAAACTATTACAGATTTTCCTATAGGACTGAGCACACCAACAGTTGTCTGAATCAGTGAGGATTTTGACTAAATGATCTCTAAATTTCTAAAGGCACCTTTAGAAGGATAAAAGCTAATTATTATAAGTGACCTGCTAGGACCCTGTGCTGTCCCTGGGGACTTCATACGCTTGGTCTCATTTGAACACAAATACCCCGTCAAATACTGAAGTCAGAACCTTGGGGCTTGAATAGACTTTGAGAAGCTTCCAGAACAGCCCTGGTCAGATGGTCCAGGTTAGAAAGTTATCAGTTCTTGGGAAATGAAGGCACACCCCGGGAGGGAGCATTTTTTAGGCTGCTCCGCTGCATCTTTTATCAGCCAGGCAGCTGGCAAGGCCTACAGTCATCTTTTAATGGCCTGATTCCTGGTGAGTGAGGTGGAGAGAAGGGAGAGCTGACTCAGCCTTCTCTTTGAGCCCAGTTGCTGGGCCAGGCCACTTCTGTGGAACTGCTAAAAAAGAAGAGAGATAAAAAAGAAGAGAGAGCCACTTCTGTGGCTCGTGTACGGGAATCACACCCTCGTGTCTGCCCCTCCTCCAGGCATCATCAAAGACGCCGAAGACGTGTACGGTCTGAAGAATCCCACGCTGTTCATCTTTGCTGAAAACGATGCTGTGATTCCTCTCGAGCAGGTAAGCTGGCGTCTTGTTTAAGAGGACGACTTGGCATTTCGGGGAAGACATCCCAAAGGATTCGTGTGTTGCTCCAGATAGTTTTCAACATCGAAATTTTAAAAGCGGGTTTTCTTTTGGGGGGGATTGTAACCCTAGAGAGCTGCTGGCGTGGAGGCTCCTGGCAAGCAGGCCCTGCCTCCCTGTGCCCTGTGGGTAACCCACCAGTTACCGTAAGTTCTCTGTCCTTGAAGACATGGCTGTGTTAAATCCGTATGTTGATAAGGAAAAGGCAGAAGGGAACTGTGGTTCAAAGCAGTTGTTTGGAAACTACTGTGGTTATTCATAACCGGTGTTGTTGTTCAGTCATCAAGTCGTTTCCGACTCTTTGGGACCCCATGGACTGCAGCACGCCAGGCCTCCCTGTCCATCACCATCTCCTGGACTTTGCCCAAGTTATATCTATTGAATTGGTGATGCCATCCAAATACAGTACATCATATTACAACCAACGCATTATATTAATGTTGAATATCCATTTCAAACAACTTATATTTGAATCTACTGAAGTACAGATTGAATCCACTGAATACTGTGTGGTCAAATAGATTGAAGTATATTTTGAGTAATATGTGAATATATTAATATAACTTCAAAATAATGGATGTATCATTTTTATCAACATACTGCTCTGAATTCTCTCCTTTGTGAGAGGTTAGGATGGTATCAGTTATAAAATTAAAAGTGAAAGCTTCATTCTAGCTTGGCGCTGAAAGCACGGACCTTAGAGCTCTGTGACGACCATTCAGGGAAGGAGTGGAGACTGGAACATATTGCTGGAGGGGTAATATCCTATCTTCATGACATCTTTTGCCAACCAGGTCTCTTTGCTGACTCAGAAGCTGAAAGAGCACTGCAAAGTGGAATATCAAATTAAAACGTTTTCTGGGCAGACGCATGGCTTTGTGCATCGGAAGAGAGAAGACTGTTCGCCTGAAGACAAGCCGTACATTGACGAGGCGAGGAGGAACTTACTTGAGTGGCTGAACAAGTACGTGTAGCCACGGCCCTAGGGCAAACTTTCCCTAAATAGCTCTCATTCGGAAATGTGCTTTGACATGCTTAGATCATTTTACTTTACAGAAAATAAATAAGGAGTCCTGAAATTTATCGTGTCATTTGAAACACAAATTCAGAAGGAAAAGTTAATGTATGGAATACTTTCATTTTTAACATGTGCCCAAAATAAGATTTTTAACAACAGGTCAGTACCTGAAGAATTTGGGCGATAGAATAATATTCTAACTATTAGCAAAAAATCCTAGAGGTCCCCCAAGGAACACGTGACTACTCAGGTATGGCCTTCCTGGCTTGAATTGAGCACATTCTCTAGAACAGCTAAATTGACGAAACCATGAGAAGCATGAAATGGAAACTCAGGTAGAGCAAAAGCCCACCGTCACTGTACTTTTATCTCTGTCTTTACAGGAATCAATTTGTCACGATCATATACATATTGAGATTAAAGTAGGGTTCCATTGAACTAATTATATAAAGCTTATAAAGTTGATTTTTTGGGTCTTTGAATCTGTGGCTTTTTCTAAAATCTAATAAACAGTGGATGAGAGTTGCCATCTGGCTGTCTCGTGGTTTTTCAAACACGGCCATTTTTGGGCCCCCGAGGTTGGAGCCGCATCAAAAACTGCTCCTGTATTCAGCCAGGAGGCTGGCGGTGTCAGGGGTGAAGCTTCAGGGTTTACATTGAGATTCATTAAAATGAAATCAAAGCTAAGGGATTTCCTTGGTGGACCGGAGGTTAAGAATTCAGCTCTTCACGCAGAGGGGTGTGGGTTCAATCCCTGGCTGGGGAGCTGAAATTCCCACATGCCTTGTGGCCCCCAAACCAGAACATAAAACAGAAGCAATATGGTAACACATTTAATAAAGGGCTTTAAAAAATGATTCTCATTAAAAAAAAATCAAAGCCAAGCCCTGGCTCCTCAAGAGCCGCCTCCCGAGTCAAGCCTCAGTAGCCGTGGGTGGCCACGGCTTCTGAGTTTTTGCATCTGTGGCTTTTCCCACATGCTGTGGCCGCACCCTGCTGATGCTGTGAGACCTGCAGCCATCCTCGGCTGCAACCTGGAGACTCTCCACCCGGCCAGGTCCTCAACCTTCCCTCTCACTGCTCCTGGGGTCTGCAGAAACTGAAGGCTGCTTGCGTTCCCTCGAGGGCCTGGGCCCTGCAGGTGGTGCTCCTTACCAGCTGAAGGAAGGGGGCTTGCTTGTGTCTTGAGCTGCGGGTGGGCTTTTGGCCCAAGGTGCATCGGCTACTGGACCATTTCTTCTCAGGGCTGGGGTTGTGGGGTTGGGGGGAAATCAGGGCCCTTCTCTTCTGGAAGACGGGGAGCGAGACGATCACTTTAGCCCCAGGGAACCTCTCTTCTGGGCCTGCAGGGGCCCAGGGAGGGGGTGGCAGCTGATTGAAGCTCTTCTTGGAGGGGCACCCGAGGAGCTGGGGCTGGAGGTCCAGCCCCCCTGGAGAGCGAGGGGGCCAGGGAGCAGAGATGCAGGCCTGACCCCGTGGGGGCAGGGAGGGGAAGGGTGGCTCTAGAGAAGGGAGCTGGGAGGACACAGGGTCATCTGAAGTGGCCGAGAGACCATGCAGGAGCAAGGATACCACAGAGGAGTGGGGCTGTGGGGAGCAGAGTTTGGTTTCGGTCCAGCCTGGAATATCAGGTCTTCTTAGGCTGCAAATAACAGAAAGGCCCAGTAACAGTGGCTCAGACAGTCAGAGCTATGGTGTTTCCAGTGGTCACGTACGGATGCGTGAGCTGGACCATAAGGCAGGCTGAGCACCAAAGAATTGATGCTTCTGAACTGTGGTGTTGGAGAAGACTCTTGAGAGTCCCTTGAACAGCAAGGAGATCAAACCAGTCCATCCTTCATTCACTGGAAGGACTGATGTTGAAGCTAAAACTCCAATACTTTGGCCACCTGGTGCAAAGAGAGGACTCATTTGAAAAGACCCTGATGCTGAGAAAGATTGAAGGCGGGAGGAGAAGGTGACGACAGAGGATGAGATGGTTGGATGGCATCACCGACTCAACGGACATGAGTGTGAGTAAACTCTGGGAGCTGGTGATGGACAGGGAGGCCTGGTGTGCTGCAGTCCATGAGGTTGCAGTCGGATATGACTGAGTGACTGAACAGTAAAGAGAGTGACGGTGAAGGCTCCCCCAGACACCCTTCAACGGACCAGGAGTGGCTCGGCCTTCTTGATGTCAGGATGTGGTAGATGCCTGCTGCTCTGGGCCCCTCTCCTCCAGGCCTCGTGGGGAGGGAGGGAAACCCTGTCAATTTCTGTTAGGAGGGAGCTCTCCCAGAACCCAGCCCCTCCTCCCCCAAGCTGTCCTGCCATGAAGGAGGCTGAGTGAGCCTGAGCCGAAGAGGGTCCACGGTCAGGGCTGACTGGTCCCTGGCGCACCCCAGAGTGGGCCCAGTGGAGGCCACCTGGTGGGTGGGCAATAGAGGAGCCCCACGTGGACCTTGGGATTTGGGAACCAACTGCCAGGTGGCTGTGCCCCACGTGGGCAGAGGCAGGTGTGGAGCAGGATGAGAGTGAGGTGGGTGGGGAGGGGTCCCAGTATCCAGGCCCCAGCGTGTCAAGCTCCCATGTGGCTTTGGGAAACTTGCCCTAATGCTCTGACCTCTGGTGGTGGTGGTTTAGGTGCTCAGTCGTCTGACTCTTTGTGACCCCACGGACTGCAGCCCGCTAGGCTCCTCTGTCCATGGGATTTCCCAGGCAAGACTACTGGAGTGGGTTGCCATTTCCTCCTCTACGGGATCTTCCCGACTCAGGGATCAAACTTGTGTCTGTTAAATCTCCTGCATTGACAGGTGGATTCTTGACCACCCACACCCTCTAGTTCTTCTGAATGGGAAATCTACAAAATGAAGAAAGAGACATTATTTTCAGATGGGTGTGGGCTTGTCATCAGGTGCTGGTCAGGGGGCTGAGCTGTGGTTGCTTCTGACTGTATGCGTCAACCTGCCTTCACGGGTGCTGCAGAGGAGAGGGGCAGCAGAGCCCGCCCTCAGGACCCAGAGGGCTTTGCTCTGTTCTGTTTTGTGAGGTGAAATGGTGAGAGACTATTTTTTGGGTACCATCTCCAGATAGTGACTGCAGCCATGAAATTAAAAGATGATTGCTCCTCGGAAGAAAAGCTATGACCAATCTAGACAGCATATTTAAAAACAGAGTCATTACTTTGCCAACAAAGGTCATTTTAGTCAGAACTATGGTTTTTCCAGTGGTCATGTATGGATGTGAAGAGTTGGACCATAAAGAAAGCTGAGTGCCGAAGAAGTGATGCTTTTGAACTGTGGTGTTGAAGATTCTTCAGAGTTCCTTGGACTGCAAGGAGATCCAACCAGTCCATTCTAAAGGAAATCAGTCCTGAATATTCACTGGAAGGATTGATGCTGAAGCTGAAACTCCAATACTTTTGCCACCTGAGCTGACTCATTTGAAAAGACCCTGATGCTGGGAAAGATTGAGGGCAGGAGAAGGGGACGACAGAGGAGGAGATGGCTGGATGGCATCACTGATTCCATGGACATGAGTCTGACTAGGCTCTGGGAGTTGGTGATGGAAAGGGAGGCCTGGTGTGCTGCAGTCCATGGGGTCGCAAAGAGTCAGACACGACTGAGTGACTTCACTTTCGCGGGGGCAGGGTGAGGATACAGAGAAGAGATTCTACCCCTGCCCTAGGGCAGCTCGCTCCTGCTCCATGCTCCTGGCTGCTGGCAGGGACTCCTGTCACTGTCACCACCAGGGACCAGGCCGGAGGCCGCCCTGGAGCAAGGCCCTGGCTGTGCCCAGAGGAAAGCGCCCCACAGGGCCCTGCGTGGTGAGTCAGTGCTTTGACCTGGAAATGATGCTTCTTTCTGTTCATAGGCCTGAGCTGCTTACATGGCCCACCGGCCACAAGAATCCAGAAGTGTGACCCTATCGGGTGGCCAGAAAGTGCTGGTGTGACAGACACGCACAAACTCTGTGGCTTAAGGACAGACGTATGACCCCACAGTTCTGTGGACTGGAAGCCCAGGTTGGCTCAGTTGCTTTCTCCTCTGGGTCTCATGAGGTCCAAGTGCAGGTGCTGGCTGGCCAGGCTCTGGGGAGGATCCGCTTCTAGATACAGTTGACTCTTTTAACAACAGGCTTGAACTGCAAGGGTCCTCTTGCAGATTTTGCAAATGAGATTTCTCAATAGTAAACCCAACAGTACTACATGTTCGATGTTGGCTGAATGCTCAGATGCAGAACCGAGCCCATGGAGGACAGGCTGTAATTTTTTCTTGTATTTTCAACGGCACAGATGGTCAGCACCCCAACCTGTGTTTAAGGGCCAGCTGTTCCTTGCAGCTTAGGACCGAGCTCTTGTTTCCTTTCTCAGGACCTAGAGGCCTCAGGGCCTGCACGCGGCCCCTGCACCTCAGGGCCTGCACGCGGCCCCAGCATCTCAGGGCCAGCAGGTGGACGTCCAGTCCTTCGCACCTACCTGCCCTCCGCTTCTGCTGTGGTTGCATGGGGCCCACCCACATCAACTTTCTAAGGTCTGCCAGCTAGTACTTCACTCTACTCGCAAAGTCTCTTCACAGCAGCACCTGGATTATTGTTTGACTGACTGCACCACCAGGTTGAACCCTGGTGTACATTCCTGCTTACCACAGGGAGGCGGGTGGGTGCGTGAGACTCTAGGTGGGAGCATGGAAACTGGAAGTCCACATGGTCAACTTCAGTTGTCTCTGAAACAGTAGAGATTATAATGCAAGTATTGATAAAGCTCTTAGTGTTTATCTTCAAAACATCTGCTGTATGAACTTGAGTTTATTTCAGGCTGGTGCAAATTATGTGGCATCTCTTGAATCTGTGGATGACCAGCACTACTCATGAGGATTAGACGTACTAACAGTGGTTCTCAAACACTGATTTCAAGATCCCCAAATACTCGTCAAGACCTGCGAAATGCCCTACCCCCTGCTGCTTGTTTATGCCAGTTACACTGACTGGCATTCAATGTGTTAATGTAATTTTATATTTTCCAAAATGTAAAAAGGGAGTAGCAGCATTATTTTCCACTTTTGCAAACCTCAATGCCTCTCTTTAGAGGACAGACAGTAAGTCCTCCTATCTGCTTCTAACGTGCTCAGTCCCTCAGCTGTGTCCAGCTCTTTGCGATCCCATGGACTGTAGCCCCCCAGGCTCCTCTGTCCCTGGGATTCTCCAGGTAAGAATACTGGAGTGGGCTGCCATTTCCTTCTATGCAGGCATGCACGCTAAGTCGCTTCAATCGTGTCCGGCTCTGTGCGACCCCATAGACGGCAGTCAACCAGGCTCCTCAATCCCTGGGATTCTCCAGACAAAAACACTGGAGCAGGTTGCCATTTCCTTTTCCAACACATGAAAGTGAAGTTGCTCAGTCGTGTCTGACTGTTCGCAACCCCACGGACTGTAGCCTACCAGGCTCCTCTGTCCATGGAATTCTCCAGGCAAGAATACTGGAGTGGGTTGCAATCTCCTTCTCCAGGCATGAGATGGGGGTCAGCCAAAGCACAAGGGATGTAAACAAGCCATTTAGAATTGAAAGATAAAGGGCNACCCCACGGACTGTAGCCTACCAGGCTCCTCTGTCCATGGAATTCTCCAGGCAAGAATACTGGAGTGGGTTGCAATCTCCTTCTCCAGGCATGAGATGGGGGTCAGCCAAAGCACAAGGGATGTAAACAAGCCATTTAGAATTGAAAGATAAAGGGCACCGTGGTAGCTAGAAGAGGTGCTTTTCCTGGAAAGAATCAAAAGCATGTGAGCAACACATCTATGAGTTTGCTCATCACCTACACAATTTCTTTCAACAAAACCCTTCAGGAATGTCTGTGGTTCCCTGTTGAGGAGTGGTTTAGTCTTCACTCAAACATAAACCACTTCATGTAAGAGACTCTGGTTCAAAGCAAGCTGTTGGATGTTCTTCATAGGATGAAATCCACCCTTGTAAATCAACTCATCCAGACAACTAGGTCAAGACAGTTAACTGAGTTGGTCTGTGTCTGTATTGAAACCAAACTTGAAATCGATGCATTCTGACGCTGCACCCAATAGGTAGTAAATTATAATCGAGCCACTTCAGAGGCCACTTCACGATGAGATACATACTAGGTGGTACGTTCACTAGGAAGAACGATGTTAGCGTGCCCTGCTAAGTTTTCTAATGAAACCACCAATGCATCAACATGGAGCAAACACAACGACCCAACAGTTAAGACTGGCCAGCGTCTAGGTTCCTGGGAGAAACTAATGGCTCGAAACCTTCTCCCCTGGTGGCCCAAGAGTGCACTTCATCATCACATCCTCTAAGCAGCATGCTTTCAGAAAAGCAAACACAAGCCAGCAGGGGGCAGAACAGCATGAGGAGGGGGTACCTCAGAGAAGTCGGCCAGGGTCTGACCCCACTCCACCGAATGCTGGCCGGAAGACGCTGGCCAATGAGGCCATTTGTAAGATGTGAACAGTATGAAGCCTTTCTCCATGCCAGGGTGGTAACAGGTGAAGCACTCGGAACACAGCCTGGCCTCTGCCAAGGGCTATGCCACTGTGAGCCAGTACTGTTTAGTTGCCAAGTCACGTCAATTTGCTTCTTGACGCCATGGACTGTGGCCCACCAGGTTTCCCTGTCCATGGACAGGGAAACCCACAGTAAGCAGAACTAACTCAATACCAACCTACACACACGGTGACTGCAATGTGTTTCCTTCCACTCAACCCTTTTCTTTCTGTTTCACTCTAACCTTCACTTGTTTTGTTCCTTGGAGAAAAGCCCAACTGGCTTCTGAATGACCTTCTAAGCACCTGAAGTGGGGGACAGTCTGTGCCCACCCGGGCCTTCTCTGCATGACACTGGCCAGGGCTCTGGGTGGAACCAGGCCAGGATAATGCCAGGGGGCTGTGTGAAGATCACACCATTAATGCTGGTCTACTCAGCACTGTGGGAACACCCCAGTCAGTATAACCAAACAGCACAGAAGACGGCCCACAGTCGTGTGCTGGATACTCCTCTCTGAAGGGTCTCCACCATCAAAGATTCACCCATTTAGACAGATGCAGCACTTAAATAAATTTAATAGGACCAAGCTCATATTCCTCAATGTTAAAGTAAATCTTGAGAACAAACCAAACGTTTAAAACTGTTAAACAGGTCGTACATTAAAAAAAAAAAAAAAATTCAACTCAAACCCCTTCCAATTAAGGCATTTGATGAACGTTTTAGTGAATGTTTAACTTAAAAGAGCAGAATATAAAGGCTGTTTAGAGTTCCCTTTAATATAACAAATACAAAACCTTGTGAGATCATACCTCTACACTTTCACGTCTCTGATCAAGTGAAACTATGGTTACCCAACAGCGGCTGTTGTCACAGCAGCTACTACAGTGTCTGATACGGGACGTAACAATAAATAGCTGTGGACACAGCACAAGACATCCATTTATTTAGTCACAGTAGTGGATCTTACTCCTCATTTTACTCAATTCTCTCTTTACTCTTCAGATTCTCCAGGCTTACGGATGTCGTCAATCTTCAAAATCATTCTGACCATTTGTGTTGCAAGAGAGATCTGTTGCTTTTTGCCGATCAAAGTTTCTATGACATGTTGATGTTTCATATCTGAAAAACACAAATGCATTATTCTAAAACAGCATACGCCTATCATTAATGGAAAGTGAACGTCGCTCAGTCGTGTCCGACTCTTTCGGACCCCATGGACTGTAACCAGCCAGGCTCCTCTGTCCCTGGTGATTCTCCAGGCAAGAATGCTGAAGTGGGCAGCAATATCCTCCTCCAGGGAATCTTCCCAACCCAGGACTTCTGAATTGCAGGCCGATTCTTTACTGTTTGAGTCACCAAGGAAGCCTGTTATCATTAATACCTTGTTCCTATTTATGAATCACAGTAAAACTTAAAAGACACAGAACTTTGAAAACCACTAGTCCCGGTTATGTTTTCAGAAGAATGCAATTTCATTACTTCCCAGGACATTCTGGAATGTGGGCCTGGTTACTGGAGTACTGTGGAGGACAAGGAGCCCTCTTCAATAACAGAGTGAGTTTCTCAGTGACTTGCTGAAGAGGCAATCGAATATTCAGCGACTTCTCACCCCACAAAGTTCCCTACACTGTCGGTTAGTAAGCCCGAAGTGAGTGAGATCAGATGGTGCCTGACATGTAAAGTTGCTTCAGCAAAAACCCAGACATTCAAGTTAAAGAAATGTAAATTGTCTGACAAGAAATTGCTGCTGTTACTAAATCCCCGGGTTGTTAACCTAAAATCCAGAACACATCTGTAGTTCTGGGTAAAAAAAATAAGCCATCAGATTCTGTGCTCAGGATTGAGACAGAACCCTAGAGATGGCCCAACTAGTACGGAATCTGGGGATTCACCAGGACCACCATCCCACATGCTAGGGCTGTGCTACCTTTTCAGCGATGAATGATGAAGTGCTATGAAGCCATGGTACACACTCCATTTATAAAACACCCTCTGATTTACAGGACACACCCACAGAATCAGCGGTAAACTGAAAGTCAATTTCACAGCTGTTTTATATGACATACAGAACTCTCACTGACAGACATTTATAGAAAAACGAGATGGGAATGATTTTCTACAATGGAAATCGCCTTTGGAATAAATACTGCACTGCAGTTTTTTGTTGTAGCTTGCTAAGACTAACATCCTAACAATTCCCCAGGTAATTGTATCAAACACTAAAACTCAAGATGGGGGTACTTGAAGCGTGTTCAAGAATTTAAGCCAGGACCAGTTCATGGTACACACTGTGCAGCAACAATTCCCCAGCTTAGGTCAGACTGCACCCAGCGCCTCACCGTGGGTCCCCTTGTGCAGACAGTCGATCCCAAGGGCGGGGTTCACCTCCTTCACTTGTCTGGCCCGGACCTCGGTCATGGTCTGGATGGGGTTCATGCCGCTGTTCTCGGCGAGCGCCATAGGGATGACCTCCAGTGCATCGGCGAAGGCGCGCATGGCGTACTGCTCCAAGGTCGGGCACTGCGAGGGCACAGGGTTACATCAGTGTACCTGACAGAACCCCCAGCAGTTATTTGTGGACATTACAGAATGACACCCTTGGACAAGCTAACTCAGGACGAGTCTTCAGAACAGGCTGTCACACGAGTGCCTCTACAGGGCGAGGATGCAGAAGGTCAGAAGTCAAGAGAGCCAGTCTTCCCGCTGCACCTTTAGTTACAACGTCTAAGCAATTCTCAATTCCAGTTAATACTAAGTGTGCAGACATCTGTGTCAAGGCTGCAGTCTGAAAAAGGCTGACACATGCTGGCCTGTGGTAACCTGCATCCACATCCTCAGGCACAAGGATCAGCTCAGATCAAAGGCCCAGAGTCCAGCCCCCACTGCACACCATGCGGTTGGTCACATACTGCAGTCACAGGCCCTCACCTTGTCGGCCTCCTGGCTGACTGCCAGGGCGCAGGAGATCTCCGCAGCGCCCCCGCCATACACCACGCGGTTGTCCCGGATGAGGTTGCGGATGACGCACAGAGCGTCGTGAAGGGAACGCTTGGCCTCCTCGATGATCTGGGAAAGCAATGCTACCCAAGTTAACGGTTCTATCTTCATTCTACTTTTTCTCCCTATAATGTACTTAGGGAAAAAAACCCCCAATACCGGGCAGCCTATGACTCACTCCAGGCCATATGACCAAGTGGTAAAGGGGGTCAAACAAAACAGACAAAGCAACAACAGCCTTACAATGAGTCTTACTCATCGTGATGCACTGGAAACCCATCCTTGGGGAGTGGAGAGCACACCCACGCTCTCAGGTCTGCATTTCTACCTGAGACTGAGGAAAGGCAAGTGTGCCCTGCAGGCCCAACAGTGGAACATGGTCTTCAGGGTTTTACACTGTGACATGACCTTATTTTTTATGTTTTTTGGGGGGTGGGAGGGTAGGGGAGAGGCCCGCACTGCAGTGCTTGCGGGATCTTAGTTCCCTGCCAGGGATCGAGTCCAAGCCCCAGCAGTGCAAGAGCAGAGTCTTAACACTGGACTGCTAGGGAATTCCAGAGGTGTCCCTGCTTCTCCAAGAAAAATGACCCCGTCCTCCTTCAAGTGTCCCAGCTAAATACAGTATGTGAAAAGCCCAATCACATTCCAGAATCAAAAAAAATGCAGGACAAATAAGTGAGTCCTTACCATCTTATTTCCTCCTCTGATGAAAATGGTGACGGCTCTGGAGTTCTTACACTGCTCGATGACCAGCATCTTGTCTTTGGTGGTCCCAAATGAGATCTCTTTCACAAGACCTGCAAAGCCCAGCTTCTCAGCTGTGAGCTCTGAGAATCGAGGGACGATGCGGCCGCCTGTGGCGATGGCGATCAACTGACAGGAGGGATGGAAAGACCAGCGTGGTGAGCAGGAACTCTCAACACCAGATCACAGATGGGCCGAATGTGACCCACGACGGCCGTGCTCCCTAGAACCACTGCCCAATCCAGCCCAAGAATCAAGGTCCAGCCCAACTCCTTGTTCAGGGAACAAGGTTCTGAAGGGTGGGCGACCTGCCGCTCTGACCCTGCACACACTCTCAGCTCTCCCCCTTCCCCTCCTGGCCCCATGAGGACCAACTAGGCCTTGTCTATGGGGCCACAGACCATGTCTGGGCAGCTCTGAATGTTTATGACGCTGACATAAAAGCGCACAACCAGTCTGCCCCCTCAGAGGGCAAACCAGACACCAGTGAGAAAGGAAAGCACCTGAAAATGCCACGGAACGCCAGAAACACATGCACAAACAGCAAGGACGAGTCTAGCAATTTCCCCCCTTGCAGCTCAGCCTCTGGTCTGTGGAGCCTCAGCACAGTGTGGGAACCACAGCAGGGTGAGGTCACAGGGGGCCTCCTACCTCAATTTCAGGTCCTCCAACCCAGCGAACCGCCGGCAGGTCATTCTGGAGAAGTAAATGATTTGCTTCATCGTCAAAGCCCCACTGGCAAATAGCTAGGTTAGCGCCAGTCTCTTTAATCTGGGAAAGACAATGCCACAATCATGTTAACAAAAGTAGTTTTTGTGCTCTTCTATTGGAAAAAAGGTTGAAACCAAGGCGAGAAACACAGTTTGGTGTGTAGGTGGGAGCATTAAAGCACAGAAAAGAGAAAGAAACACACACGTGGCTGTGTTCTGTCAGCTCCAGTTAGTTTAACTCTCACTAGGAGCAGTCTTAAGGCGCACCTGCCGGATCATTTCTTCAAACTTCTCCTTTTCGTACTTCTGAAGGGCTTTAAAATCTTCCACAGATGTCACATCCAGCTTATGCTTCGTCTTTGGTTTCGGTGGCTCAAACGGACACGTGAGGATTGCAATCTTAGCATCTTCCACTTGCTGCAGGAAGAGACAGAAACTTATGAACTACCTGGAGGGCTCGAGAGGGAAAAGCCTGATGTCATGGAGGCACGGCTCACCTTGGGCATCTGCGGGTGACTGAAGTCCTTGTCCACGATCACGCCCTTGATCAGCTTGGTGTCCTCCAGCCGCCCGCCCACCTTGCCTTCTACCTTGATGAGCTCGAAGTCAACGTCCCTGCGCTGCATGTCGGCCACGGTCAGGACGGCGTTCACGGCGATCTCGGCCATTTGCCGGTGACAGCTGTTTACCCTGAGGGGACACACAACACCGACCTTTCGTGTCCACACGACAGCGACTGCAGCCAGAAAGAACACGTGCTGTGAAACTCAGACGACACGGCACAGTGTGGCCCACAGGTATGTGACACAACTAACATGTCCAGCGTCCCCAGGGGAGAATGTCACCACTACCTGTACTTTCAACAGTCTGGGGAGGGACACTTAACTCGGGTCCAGGGACTCCAAAGGGAATCATCAACTGGGGTGGGAAAAAAATGGTTAATAATAACTGAAATGTACTATTTTCCTCCATTATGAATGTACATGAAGAGACCACTAACGTATGCCAAGAACCAAAAATTTACCAAGACCACTACTCTGTAATGCCACTAACGCTTTCAAGCCAAAACAAACAGAAAGAGATGAAACCACCAAAGAGAAGCCAATCTTATCTACGGGACGTGCATCTGATTCTGAAAAAACCACAAGGCAACTGTAGCCCTCCAAATATAGAGCCTGGAATCCTAAGTTACCTGGAAAAGGTAGCCAATAAACTACAAATATTGTGTGCCCTAAGTAACTGACAAACAATGTTTCACTTATGTTGAGTGTATCTGGCCCTTGTTGGTCCATTTGAACGTTTTCTACAGAAAAGATCTATGCATACCGGAGTTTTCTAAAGACTTACAAATAAAGCTGAGTCAACTTAGAAAGCAATAACACAGAATGTGTGCATTTCAAGAAAGGGTACCGCCTTCCTTCCAGGAGAACCAGAGTGCTGTACTTGCAATAAAGGCCACCCCGGGCAGTCACCCCCGCCGAGGAGTGGTCTCGGCTCAGACCTGCGACAAGGGGACAACTGGCACCATGGAGGACAGAAGAAAGCAGGCGTCTCTGCTGCACTTGCCCCGCCCTCTAAGTTGAGCACATTTCATCCTTTAGGGCACAAATCTAAATACTTCCCGAATTGATGTGGATTAAGACAAACCGTGCAATAAGGTAGGTACCTTACATTAGGTTTTTATACTACATTTTAACAAGAGCCCCTAAGTCTCCACTGTTGTTCAAGGTGAGTGTGTCCTGTGGCTGAAGCGGCTGAGTCTCCAGGGGGCAAGAGCTGTTTTGTGTCTCCAAGACTCAGCACTAGGCCTGGCAAGTAATGAGCACTATGTAAATGTTAGCAACAGCCAGTGTAAGACAATTTCAAGATTTCCCCTTCATACTAAACTAAAATTCTGGATCATTCAATTCCTTGTTGAATGAATAAGGAGCAGAACCTCTCAATTAAAATGCTTCCTAGCAAAGAAATGGTAGAAAGTGTTAGAAAAAATGAGTACTGCCCACTCATAGGACCCTTTACCATCCTAGCCTATCCTGAGAAATAAAGATCTATATAGCTTACAAAAACTATCAAGGGGACTTAACCAAACCTGGAAATCCAGCTTCTAACAAAAATGTAAAATGCCCATGTTTATATCTGCAGTAAAGAGAAAGTAAACCCAAATAACAAAACCAGAAGGCAGCTCATTAAATCAGTATGAAGCCACCGTGGATAATTCTGAGCTGTCTTTAAGACCCAGCACACGACCACAGCCTCCTGCACGAACGCGTCCTGAAGCCCTGCACTGTACACGCACACTTTGGAGCCCAGTGTGGTCTTCGCTGTCTGGATCAGGGGCTCAGTGTTCTTCATGTCGACAAGGACACTGTCGCTGATCTTGTCCAGGTGCTCGATAGCGATGCGGGCGGCCTGCTCATAGCCATCGGCGATCCTGATGGGGTGAATGCCACGGTCCAGCAGCTGCTCGGCCTCTTCCAACAGGGCGCCAGCCAGGACTGCGGACGAGACAGCACACCTGGCTCAGGAAACTGCTAAAACTCAAAACACATGAGATGCTGCCCTGGAAATACCAAGGTTCCAGATTTAAGCTAAAAGTGTCTCAGAGGTGGAGGCCATCCCTAAAAATGGAGCCTCGTGTTTTGGTTCTAAAAGGTACACGGATGGATGCTCAACTCTCAGTGTCGTACAGGACACAAAGAACGTAATACACAAACATTTTTATAAGGGAAAAAAACTTCCTGTTTCCTAGGCCAATGATTTCTATTCAGGAAATTTATGTTGGCATTATACAGTATTAAACAAAATTTGTTTACTATCCCTCCCACAACCTGTTGCCTTCCCCTCTCATTTTAGCATCACAAAAGTAAGTTTGAATGCTGCTGCACTCCAAGTACATCCAGAACAGTGTTTGGGTCCCAGTGAATGTATAAGATATTTGCTGAATAAATTAATTCAAATTTCAAATGCAGAAAAAGTAACACTGAAGATATTCATCTCATCAATCCTCCCAAACTTAAAAAAATTTCAAAGACTGAAAACAGATTTCAAGAGTAATATACTAGTTTACTTATTAATAATATTTTGTTGTATTTGTTTTCTTTACATACACATGCTTTTTCTGTTCAACGATTTGAAAATTAGTTGCAAAAATCAGATGTCACTCCTGAATATTTTAACATTCAGCTCCTAAGGACAGGCAGTCTCCTGCATCACTGTAACAAACTGTCACACTCAGGAAATCTTGATGTTGGTATGATACTAATACATGACCCACAAATGACCCATATCCCAAACACCCTTCAGAGCTGGGAAAAAGAAATTTGGCACCCAGTCAGGTTTTACACACTCGAGCTGCTGTCGCTTCTCTTGAGCTCCCTGAATCCAGATGAGCTGCCTAACACGACTCCCCACCCCCTTCCTCTTCTTTTATACTGACACTTTTGAAGCAGCTGGGCCATTTGTCTTGTATCATGTCCTTCAACATGGATTTGTCAGACTGTCTCCCCATGATGTGATTCAGAATAAACACTCAGCAAGCGTGTTAGGCTTGTAACATTCTTTGCGACCCCATAGACTGTAGCGTACCAGGCTCCTCTGCCCATGGAATTCTCCAGGCACGAATACTGGATTAGGTAGCCATTCCATTTCTCAGGGGATTTTCCTGATTTAAGGATCAAATCTGGGTCTCCTGAACTGCAGGTGAATTCTTTAATGTCTGAGCCACCAAAAAAGCCCTTACTATTAAATAACTCCTCTCAAAGGAGAAAGGACATTTTGCCTTTTCTTACCAACCACTCCTGTGGTTCCGTCTCCGATCTCATCATCCTGTGATTTGGACAGTTCAACCATTAGCTTGGCGATCTGGTGGTCAACGTCCATCATGCTTAAGATGGTGGCGCCGTCATTGGTCACGGTCACGTCACCATCTTTATCCACCATCATCTTATCAAGCCCTAAGAGACAACCGTGTTTAAAATGACTGAGGGTTATAAAAAAAAAAAAAGAACCTACACTAAACCTATAAAACAGTTACCCTGACTTCTTGACCCAGTACCTATCTAGGAACTTATTACAAATAACTCAACAGACATGAAGGAATATCTC
Source organism: Neotragus moschatus (assembly GCA_006410615.1). NCBI lineage: Eukaryota > Metazoa > Chordata > Mammalia > Artiodactyla > Bovidae > Neotragus > Neotragus moschatus. Next base: position 35,817 of record SJYA01002538.1, read on the forward strand.
CATGAAGACCTTTTTAGATTGACTAATCTAAAGTAAAACACTGGAATAACTTAATGAGGGCTAAAACCAGAGAAACTGCAAAAAGAAAAAGAAATTATGGAGCATCACTAAATGTAATTACCACAAAATATAATGTTGCAAAAAGACAATAGCTATGGTCTGGAAAATGCTAATGAAACTATGTTAAGTGGAAAAAACACCCGCCCTAAACTTGGATGTGACATGATGTGGGATACATCCTAAACATCTGACCATATTAGGTGGAGGGTGCTCCCCTGTCTCCTAACTTTCTGTAAACAGGCTGAATTGACTATCTTATGTTATACAACTTTCCTGAAAAACACAGAATGTTAAGTTTCTTACCATTTGGTCCAAGTGATGTTTTCATTGTATTTGCTACAGCCTTTGCTGCCATTATATGAGACTAAATGAAAAAGAAAAAGTCAATATTCAAGTTACACATGATTTTAAGTTAAGAACATATAACCGATGGCTGTAAAACTCACTTATGACACAGCTTCTATTCTCTAGAAAAGGCAGCGGACAGGTCCACACCTACCTGTGAAAACTGCACAGCTCCTAGTGCTGGAAGACAATTCTTGTGTAAAACAGCAGAGCCAAGTGTGCTGTGCTCTCTATGTAACCCTCAACATATCTAACGAGGCAGGTTCTCCCGGCCCATTTTATAGCCAAGAGCAGGGACAGTCTGACCCGAGAGGCCGTGCAGGCCGGTACAAAGCTGACTCCATGCGAGGAGTCCAGCCGTCACCACACAGCACTCTGAACTGTCACACCATGGTTTACTGTACACTCCTCTCCCCAAAGGTCCAGACATACACAACTCCTCTCCCCACAGGTCCACAAAGATCTGGACGTGCGCAACCCACAACCAAGACTCGCCCACCAAGGGGTCAATGCTGAAAATAACAGAAGCCCAAATGCATCCTTCTCCCTTTCCATACATAACTACGCTCATATTCCCTCCAAATACCTCATTTCCTGTCTTCCTATTCCTGCCGTAACCAACCTAACTGATCCACCACACCAAACAGATTTCCACGGTCTCTCATTCACCGATCCTTCACATTCATCCTCCATCCAGCTAAGTCATCCATCTTTCTAACGTGTTGTTTTCCTCAGTCCCCCGCCCTTAAACGAGTCACCAGTACTCTGACTCTCAAGTCTGTAAGCTCCAGGCGTTCTTCAAAGTCTGAGACCTCGCTCTGTGCCAGTGAGGGCGGCCAAGGCCTGCTCCCCAACATGCCCTCTGACCCCTGAAGCCTTGATGAAGACCTCCGATCATTAAACCCTGACCAGTTTACAAAGCAGTTCAAATGCAATGTTCTGTGAGGCCTTCCCTTGTCACCCCATCTCACAGCTTAACAAGACACAAAGTTCACTAGGTTTGTAAAAATACTGGTTATTCTTAAAATACATCTTTGACTAATAGGTCTGCACGATGAAATATGTAAAGAATAATGACCACAAACAGGTGGTTCTTAACCAGGGGCGAATGTNCATCTCACAGCTTAACAAGACACAAAGTTCACTAGGTTTGTAAAAATACTGGTTATTCTTAAAATACATCTTTGACTAATAGGTCTGCACGATGAAATATGTAAAGAATAATGACCACAAACAGGTGGTTCTTAACCAGGGGCGAATGTGCCCCCAGGAAACATCTGGCAATGCCTGGAGACATCCCTGGTTGTCACAATCGGGGAGGGACCGCAGAGGGTGGAGGCCAGGTGCTGCGAGGCATCCTGTACATGGCAGACCTCACAACAAAGCAGGATCAGCCCCAAGGCCACAGAGCAGGCTTTAGACCACTGGCTGCAGTCAGACAAGGCGGGTCTGAACCCTGGTCCTGTTCTTTACTAGCTCTGGGGCCACCTGTCTCAAGAGATGGAGGATTACAAAGATGTGGCAGAGGCAGAATCACCTGTGGCTTCTGTTATACTGGTATCTGGGTGCATGTATTGGCTGTTACTTTCTCTGATGGTTGCTTCCCATGAAAAACAGAACTGAACACCTAACACAAGTGGCTTGAGTGCCCACCACTGGTCAAAGGCTGGGTGACCACTTCTTAAGTTACCCCATTTAGTTCTTGTGCTCTGCTTGACAGGGATGTATTGTCCCCACTGGGAAAGGAGGTATCACTTGCCCTAAGTCCAACAGCCTGGGACAGACCTGTAGCGCTTAATTTAAAACCTCAAGACACCAAGGGACACATCAGACCTGATGACACGGTCATACACATCAACTTCATGGATTCCACCCCAAATGCCACCTCCTCAGGTAAGCTCTACTTAAAACTGTTATTCTGTCCAAAAACCTGCAATGGCTCCCTCCCGTCCCTGAGGATAACACGATCACGTCAAGGCGCTCAAGAACTGTGTGAACCCTTGCAACTCCGATTATGCTGCTAAAACCAGACTGCTGTCTCC
>SJYA01002539.1:0-10928 GCA_006410615.1 Neotragus moschatus
AATCTTACAGTATCTTGAAAAGTACAGTAGCACAGTAAAACAGCTGGCACACTGGGGCTGGCATCGAGTGAGCAGGCAAGAAGAGTTATTGACTGGAGGAGGGAGAAGGCGTGGGAGATGGTAGAACTGAAGAACTATCAGCGATAGGAGACGGAGGGCCAGCTGTGATCTCAGTCAGGCCTGATGTTGATGGACTGCACATTCGCAGCTTTGAAAGCTCACAGCTTGAAGGGTCGTGTGTGGGGTACTTCCTGTGTATCCCAATTTTGAATATAAGTTATAACACTGCTAAAAGGGTATGTGACATCTTAGCAAACATATTTTTTTGGGAAAAAAAGTATAACACAGCACCTAGCTTTTTCATTTAAACTGTGTCCTCTGTTAGCTACTGAAATTAATGGAATATGGAGCGTATGACCTGACATTTTATTATGAACTTGACATCGACACGTAAAACTCTTTGAAAGGCAGAAAGAGCTTCTATCATCAGACTGTTTCCTCCTCATTATTTCACCAAGCAAGACAGCAAGGCACAGAAACGAGGGGTGGTTTCTCGGAATTCTCGGAAGACTGGTCTAGACTTGTGATTGTTAAGCTGCAGATCACAACCAATTAGTCAGGGTTGTTAAATCAGTTTTGCAAAGCAAGAGTCAGACAGAATGAGAGAACATGACAGAATGGAAGGGGTTAGCTTGCATTGTTGTAAGAGTGAAGTTTATGACCTTTTTGTTCATTTCTATACCCAATAAATACCTAATAAATATAAAATTGCATATGTATGTGTACACATGTACATAAGCTCTGGCTGCCAGGCAAAATGTATTTCCAAGCCTAGGTTGCAAGAAAAAAGTGGGAAAACCAGCAGCAATCTTGTCTGGGCACTGTGTCCCAGCAGAAGTGAGGCTAGCGGACCGCTTGGCTGCTTGGGAAGTAGCAGGGTTCTCAGAATTCGAGATGGACGCTCAGGACGAGGTGAATCCTGACTGCCTTCAAGCCAGCATTTCAGCATCTCATCACAGGCCCGCTGCTCACCTCCCCACCCCCAGCCTCCCCTCCTGCTGCTTCTTCAGCTTAGTTTGTTCCCCTCTGCCCCAAAGTCTTAGACAAAATGTAAGTCAAAACCACTCTGCTTTTGCCAGGCTACTTGGTGATTCAGACCAATTAGGTGATCTCTTCTCTAGCTCTGGTCCAAGTTGGGACCCGTAAAGTCCACACTGAGACAAAGCCTTGAGTGTAGATTGTGTGTGTCTTAGGTGATCCCAGAAAGCGGGAGAGTGAGGCAGGGAAGGAGAGAAAGTAACCTAAGCGTTGACCATCAAGGTAACTGCCAAGGTGCTGAGTGAGGGGTTGAATTGCAGGAAGCAGAGGAACGCCTCCTCTAGTGGTCCAAGGAGGCGGCTGTTTATCCATCAGCTTCCAGTGGTTTCGTGTCCCCTAGGGACANTGAGGCAGGGAAGGAGAGAAAGTAACCTAAGCGTTGACCATCAAGGTAACTGCCAAGGTGCTGAGTGAGGGGTTGAATTGCAGGAAGCAGAGGAACGCCTCCTCTAGTGGTCCAAGGAGGCGGCTGTTTATCCATCAGCTTCCAGTGGTTTCGTGTCCCCTAGGGACATTAACTCCCCTGCACTTCTGGGCTGTGCTTGCCTGGAGCCAAGTGGGCAGGTGTTGTTTTGGTGATGACCCCAGGCAGAAAGTACAAGACCACGACAGATACTCCTGTATCATCTGAGCTACAGGGAGACGTCCCCTGCAGTGGCGGCTGAAATTAGACGTGGAACATGAGGGACTGAGAATCTTCTGCTCTGCCCCGTGTGTCTCTCATGTCTGTCACACAGCCTTGGACTTGGGAGCTTCTCATCACTTTGCCAACAAGGGTCCATCTAGTCAAAGCTATGGTTTTTCCAGTCGTCATGTATGGGTGTGAGAGTTGGACCATAAGGAAGGCTGAGCACTGAAGAACTGATGCTTTTGAACTGTGGTCCTGGAGAAGATTCTTAAGAGTCCCTTGGACTACAAGGAAATCAAACCAGTCAATCCTAGAGGAAATCAACCCTGAATATTCATTTTTAGGACTGATGCTGAAGCAGAAGCTCCAAAGCTTCGGCCACCTTATGTGAAGAGCCAATCACTGGAAAAGACCCTGATGCCGGCAAAGATGGAAGGCAGGAGGAGAAGGGGATGGCAGAGGATGAGAAGGTTGTATGACATCACCAACTCAATGCACATGAACTTGGGCAAACTCCAGGAGATGGTGAAGGTCAGGGAAGCCTAACATGCTGCAATCCATGGGGTCTCAAAGAGTCGGATGTGACTTAGCGACTGAATAACAGCAACAAGGTCTATGAAATAACCAAAGCAGGGATGAAATGCAGCATCCTGGATCCTAACAGCCTGCTCCCTCCAGGATCCACGGATTTTAGTTTGCAGACTTTCTGGCTTGTTCTTAAGTTGGACTAATTTATCTGATACTCCCTTGAGTGTCCACATTTTTTAGTATTATAAAACTGTATTTACAGGTGAAAATTATTTGTTTTCTACACAGAAGAAACTTCCTTTCTGTCTCACTTGAATTATTTATGTCTCTTGGAAGAAGGCTGAGCACAGAGATTACATCCCCGATTTCTCATCACTTCAGGAGTCCAGTAGTAAAGGCAGCCTGGGAATTATGGATGCTGCCAATGGGAAGGATAAATCACTAAGAACTCGGGTTCCTCATGGAGAAGAGGCCCGCGTGCAGACGATCTTTTCCAGAGCACACGTCCACCCAGCATGTCTGCTCTAGAAATGAGGATTCAATCCTAAGTGTTTCCATAAACGTAGAGGAGATTTAGTGCCTTTGTGTCTGCCTTTGCTCTCATTAGGTTTTGAACATTTTCTTCCAACATTGGTGGAATTTAGAAGTGGCAAGATCCTAAGTATAGGCTTTTCAGATTTATGAGCAAATATGTGTTGTGTGTGGTTTTCCCAGAATTCACTTTTGTAGACAGCAGTGGGTTGACCAGTTGTGCATATGCAGTGGAAAAGCTGGGAAGTTTCGTTACCCTAATTAGCTTCTGTGTCTCCTGAGACTCATGACAAGATAGTGTCTTGAGCTGATTGCTGTTGTGGATATAAATACAAGCACTTTCACCATCCACTTGGCTACCCATCATCGAAAAAAGTGTTTACTTTGTGGAGGTGCCAGGTCCTTTCCCTATCTATTCTCTTCTTACACCGTGAGGGTTGGCAGCTAGGGAGCCTGAAACCAGGTGTTACTTTTCTACCACCTAAGACCCATGCTGCTTTCCAAATTCACCTGCCAATAGAAGAGGGGGATTTTCAACAGATGGTAGATATCAGTTCCCCCAGTAAAATTGCTCTCTTTTACTTAGGAGACTTTCGGAAATGGGGCTCCTTATGTGAAATGCCTTCACCATGACATTTAAAACTGTGCTCAAATGCAGCCTCCTCCAGGAAGCCCTCCTTGATTCTCAGCCAGAATGAGGTGCTCTTTATAGCCCAACAGAGTCTGTATTCCACTTTTCAGCTTGTTGCTTCTGTCTCTGGGTCTGTCTCTATCTGGTTTTCTGGAGTCCCCACAACCAAGCACAGGGCCAGGCAAGTAGGAGGGGCTGAAATGGACATACTTGCTTTGCTGGTGTTTCCACATTTAGAAGCATCTCAAGTTACAAAGTCCTGAACACACTCCACCTCACCCCCATGTTGGTGATGGTAGAGTCACTAAGTCATGTCCAACTCTTGCAACCCTGTGAACTGTAGCCTGCCAGGCTCCTCTGTCCATGAGATTATTTCTCCAGGCAAGAGTAATGGAGTGGATTGCCATTTTCTTATCCAGGGGATCTTCCCCACCAAGGGATTGAACCCGAATCTCCTGAATTGCAGGCAAATTCTTTTCCTGTTGAGCCACAGGGCAGCACAAATACCCTCCAAGGAACCCTCATATCTTACAGCATAGAATTTGCTATAGGTTTATATATTTTTCATTGTACAATCACATGTATCAACCTGAAAAATGATAATGTCCAAATTGCCCTATCCTCTGTTTCTAGTCTTTCGAAAAAGCTAATTTCTCCTGCTTGTTTCACTTCCCTAATGAGCATCAATTAGCTGACCTCCCTGGTACCATAAATATTAGGCTTTCACCATTAATTTGCCCAATGCTTATGGCAGGCAGAACTGCATAAGTCAAAAGATCTGTATACAGGCAAGCCCACCGTATAGATTCATGATAAAGCTAGTAAGTTTCTGACAGCTGACAGCCTGTGTAATAATTAACAGAGGTACGCACATACAACACACAAAGAGAGACTGATTTACATCACAAGGATTTTAATTAGAATTTTATTAACATAATTGACATGGTGTTAAAATTAATTAGCAATTGTTTTCCCCAAGTCATCCTTAAAGAAATTTCTTGAAGGCATACTGGAAAACATTTTGTGAGCTGTTTCTATACAAAAACAAGAACATGACTGTAGGTGATTTTTAATATATCAGTGTCACTTAGCATTTGTGTTTCTTTTGTGGTTCTGATCTCATAGGGCTTTAAATATACAGCAGGAGGTTCTTATGCCACATCGCCTTAAAATATTGACATACTGTTTCATGTGAAAAGAGAAATAACCTGCAGCCATGAGTCTGCCTAGAGTAACATCACTGAGCATGCACTTAGGTTCACACCTGAATGATGTCTGACATGACCCAGAAACCAGCACAGCGTATTTTTCTCTAATTCATAATGAAAAAACACATTGTAGAATATAATACATATTGGGAGATAAATTATTTTTTCTGTTGCAAAATAAAAAAATAGCAGCCCAGGAAAATGGGCAATTTTCATTGATTGAATCAACTGATTGACGTGAAGTTTATATTCTGATGTAACACTTCACTATGGTTTTCAGAACTGGCCCAGTGATTTAAATTATAATTGAGGAAAATCAAGTCATCTTCTTCTCATGCTGGAAAATGAGGCATATTCACTTTCCTGAGAAATGAAACTCACTTGAAACGCAGCCCTCAGAATTTTCTGAGTCCCTCCCGCAGCATTTCTTGCATGTTAATGGGAATTTTGAACCATCCTCTGCATTGCCATGAAGGTTGTATATGGTCCAATCATTATTACACTGAGAAATAAAGCCCTAGGCATGTCATTCACATATGTGTGTCCATATACTGCTTTGTGCATTTGTGACAATTATTCATCAGCATCCATATGAATCAAGCTTTTCCAAAGAAACAGAGCCAGCAGGATGTGCAGATAAAGAGAGAGATTTATTTCAGAAACTGACTAATTTGATTGTGACCTGTGGGCTAGTCCAAAATTTGCAGGGTAGGTCATCAGGCTGGAGACCCAGGGAAGAGTTGCAGTTCAAGTCTGAAGAGGGTCTGCTGGCAGAAATCCTCTCCTTCCCGGAAAGTCAGTCTTCTTTTCAGATCTTCAGCTGATTGGACGAGGCCCATCTGCATTGTGGAGAGCAATCTGCTTTGCTCAAAGTCTGTTCACCTGAAAAATAACTTCACAGAAATATCTGGGGTAATGTTTGACCAAAAATCTGAGTGCATATTGGCACATAAAATTAACCATAACAACATCATACTAAATGGATATGTTGTTGTTGTTCAGTCACTAAGTCGTGTCCAACTCTTTGTGATGCCATGGACTGCAGCAGGCTTCCCTGTCCTTCACTGTCTTCCAGAGCTTGCTCAAACGCATGTCCATTGAATCAGTGATGCCACCCAACCATCTCATCCTCTGTTGCCCTCATCTTCTCTGCCTTCAGTCTTTCCCAGCATCAGGGTCTTCTCCAATGAGTCAGCTCTTCTCATCAGGTGACCAAATTGTTGGAGCTTCAGCTTCAGCACCAGTCCTTCCAGTGAATATTCAGGGTTGATTTCCTTTAGGATTGATTAGTTTGACCTCCTCACAGTCCAAGGGACTGTTAAGAGTCTTCTCCAACACCACCGTTCAAAAGCATCAGTTCTTTGGTGCTCAGCCCTCTTTCCAACTCTCACATCTGTACATGACTACTGGAAAAACCATAGCTTTGACTATACGTACCTTTGTCAGCAAAGTGATGTCTCTGCTTTTAATATGCTGCCTAGGTTTGTCATAGCTTTCCTTCTAAGGAGCAAGCGTTTTTTAGTTACATGACTACAGTCACCATTTGCAGTGATTTTGGAGCCCAAGAAAATAAAGACTGTCACTGCTTCCACTTTTTCCCCTTGGGCCTCTGGATTGAAGAGGGGAAAATCCTTCCCTCTTTGGGTACCTAAACTTAAAGGGCAAAAAATATTGTCTAGCAAATCACAAGAGCATCCACGTCCTCTTGGTTTCCTCATCCAGTCTTTGCCAAAACCCTCCTCTCAGTCCAGAGAGAGAGCAGATCTCCTCCTGGCATGATGTCAGCTTGAACTCCTCCCAGTCCTGTGGCACTTGGAAACTTCTCTAAAACAGACTTGTGTTTGATTTTCGAGGCTAAGTTTTTGTTTAGACTTAGAAAAACCTGTGTTTTCTGTCAGAGGCTCTTCTTCCACTGAATGCACCCTGGCTGTCAGACTAGTATATCTACTTTGAAACCTGTCTTTTGAAACCCAAAGTGGCTGTGAGCTTACATTGCATACAGGATGTAAGCTGTATTCTTCGCGAATGCTCTGATGCACCCACCTCTCAATATTTCTTAAAGTTCTCAAATGTCTAATATTTCCTAAAACTCAGGGATGGACTGTGAAAGTCACCCAAAATTTAAGTAATAATGATACATATAGAAAAGCATTGCAGAGGAGAAAAAACATACTGGAGGAGGATTAGAACCTAAAATATAGTTTTTATTTGGTAACAGAATCAGGGGCTAGAAAACTTAGGACATATTAAGTGACTTTCCAATTCTAATCATTGCAAGTTAATTCTAAAAATAGTATCTTCTGGTTTAATCCATCCATACCGATGGCCACTTTATACCTCAGTCTTTGTTTTTAGTCCCACCTTAGTTTTGTTTGTTTGTTTGTTTTCCTTCTGCAGTATGCATTAAATACAGAAGGAAATACTAGCAGGAATAGTATTCCTTTTTGAAAGGAATGTTGTGAAGTTCAGAGGATAGGGATATGTGAAGTCTAACTGCACAGCTGCTCACCAGATAAGAGGCAGTCCTCCTGATTCCGTGGGTGGGCGTAAGGAGGGTGTACACAGGGAGGAAGGCGGATTCATAAGCACAGGCGAGATTGTACTAAGAGTCAGGCATCAGATGTACCTGTGAGCTTTGATCTTCCTTTGTCCTTGTTCAGGAAAACTTTTAGACTGAGGCTTGCCAAACAGAACCAGAGGTGACAGCAGTTAAAGAAGCAGAAACAGATTTTATGCAGGAGTTATTGCAATGGTAGAAAGGAGACCCAAGTCTTAACTTGAGCTCAGTTCTGAATCCAAGAAATAGGAGGTATCTATAGCCGAGAAATGGAACAAGGAGGTCAACAGGTGGGAAATTACTAAGAGGCTGGCGTAAAAGAAGAGCAATTGTAAAGGTAATGGCATTTTTTGAGGATTTGAAGACTAGCAATTGAAGATTAGATCAGGGGAGCATGTTACCTTGGTTCTAGAGCCTTCATTTATCTCTCTTTCATCTTCAAAAGATCTGAGGAGAAAGAAATGCTAGATTGCAACAGGTTTGAACATGAGCACTCTCTGGCAAAAGTATATTATCTTGTGGATGGCAGAGTAGTGGGCATAGTCACACTGGTTAGTTAAGGTTGTAGTTAAATTTATATAGCAACAAATAAAATAAAAAGTAGTAATTTACCAATATACTATTTACTTATGGTTCATTGTTCCATAAGTATTAAATGCAAGACTTTAAATCATGAAAAAAAAATTTGAATCATTAAAATCTATTTTTCTTAATAACAATTAACTGATTCAAAGAAAGAGATTAAACCACACCCACCTGGGTGACCTAAATCAATGTTCACTCCTAGCACCTTGGACGGCACAGCAGTCATACTGTGAAAGTGGGTGCTTGGTGTGCTGGTTTCAGATGGTCACTCATCATCCTCTGTAAGCCAAGACCACAATGTTCATCTCAGTGAGGGCTTGGAGCTTCTTAGAACCCACTTTTTAAAAGATGCTTTTAAAGGAATGCTTTTTGAAAGGGCACGTGATTCTCTGGCCCATAACATCTCCCAAATTAGACATTTTTTTCTAGAAGGGTGAGTAGTATATTAATGGCCAACCCTTTTGAGTCTCCCTATTAAGTATACCTTCTTTGGTTGTTTAAGAACAAGTGTTTTCAGGGCTGTGAAACTACGTGGTATGATAGTGTAATGCTAGCTATGTGTCACTCCCTGTATGTTTGTCCAAACCCATAGCTTCTGCATCATCAAGAGTGAACCCGGGCAGACCATGGACTTTGGGTGATTATGACGTGTGTCCACATTGGCTCAACATTTGTAACAAAGGTACCACCCTGGTGGGGGTGTTGGTAACCAGGGATGCTGTGCAGGTATGGGGGCAGGGTACACGGAAGAAATATCTGTATCTTCTACTCAGTCTTACTAATGAGTTAGTTTATAAAATTACTCTAAATAATAAAATCTGTTAAAAACAAAAATCCAGTGTTTATTTAACATCTGCTTCATACCAGTCACCCTGCTGGCAGGTCAGGAATGTCTGGCAGGAGGTTTGAGCTGCTACCTCTTGGGGTCCAAGAATGTTTTCTGTTGATGCTACTGGAACAGAGATCCTAACCCATCACCCCTGCCCCACACTGAGTGCCCAGGTGACATCCACATCCTTCAGCCTGCCAGCAGTGGTACTGAATCACCTGCAGGGAGGATTCGCCAACCCCACCTGAGTCTCCTCACATGACCCAGCCTGAAGCAGAGATGAGCCATACCTGCTGAGCCCTGCCCAGATTAGATTTGTGCACAGAATAAATGACTGTTCTTTCAAGCTACTGAGTTTGGGAGCATTTATTAGGTACTACAATATGGGCTGAATTGGGTCCCACCAAATTCATGTTTTGAAGACTTACCCCGATTCCTTGGAATGGGACTGTATTTGGACATAAGGATTTTTGAAAAATGCTTCTGTTTAAATGAGGTCGTTAAGGTGGGCTCTAATCTGGTAGGTCCTTGAGATTCTGAACCTGAGAATCCAGGGGCGAGCAGGCACAGAAAAGAGACTGTAAGGACATAGAAAGAAGACATCCGTCTGCAAGCCAAGGAGAGGGCCTCAGGAGAAACCAACCCTGTGCTCACCTGAGCAACTTATGTAATCAAGTTGGAAGGATACAGAGATGAGCATGGTCCTTGGGCAAAGGCCCCATGCAAATTCATGAAGCATCCCATATTTCTTGGTGACAAACATGCTATCAAGAAGTCAAATTGTAGTGTAAATGTAAACTTATATAATGTTATAAACCAATGTTACTTCATTAAAAAAAAAAGAAGAAGAGGAAACGACACCTGCTGACATCTTGGTCTTGGCTGGACTTCCAGCCTTTAGAACTGTGGGAAAACAAACGCATATTGTTTAAGCCACCAGTCTGTTTTATTTTGTTACAGCAGCCCTTGCAAACCAATACACATAATGAGAAAACAGATTCAGTCTCCAAAGGTTGACTTTTTTTATACAATCCTTCAAGTTTTTGCTGTTGGCTGTTCCTTTTCTGTTGCTTCATGGAATGGTGTTTCCTATGATTGTCTGACTTCAATAGCACTAACACACTGTGTGGGGCTTCCCTGATGACTAAGATGGTAAAGAATCTGCATGAAATGCAGGAAATCTGAATTCGTTTCTTGAGTCAAGAAGATCCCCTGGAGGGAAAGCATGGCAACCCACTCCGGTGTTCTTGCTGGGAGAACTCCATGGGCAGAGGAGCCTGGCAGCTACGGTCCATAGGGTCACGAAGAGTAGAACACCACTGAGATACTAACAAACACACACAGAGAACACCTTTTGTAGGATAATAATGTCAGTCAAAGGAAAGGTTACAAAAGCTGGTAGAGTTCATGAACTTCTCCTAAAACATGACTTCCCTGAATCTCTTTTAGTCAGCGGTATAAACACATATGACCTTTCCTTCCCTCACTGAACTTATCTCCTGGGAAATTCACTGGGCTTGTGTAATTATTTCTGAAAGGTAAAGAAAACATTTGTCCCAAGGAACAAAGAGTTGCTACCAAAAGACTCAAAAGATAAAATGTTTGATAGTGTTTTTTTTTTTTTGGTAGCCAACAATCTACATGTTTATTCTAGTTTTTCTTGGGAATTTCACATGAGGGAACCATGTATTATTTGAAGGAGTATAAATCTTGATATTCTTGTAACTTCTTAGCCACTACTTTGGGGGCAATACCAAGCTGCTGTACCTGCTCCCGCCTGGGTCAGGAGTAAGCCTTTCTCCAGCGACTGCCATCCACATCCCTCTCCTGTTGGCTCATTGTTGTGTCCTGGGAGTTGGAGACACACAGTTGGAAGGGGTTGGGGTTGTGCAACAGGAGGAGACTGGGCTAGTTAATAGAATCTTCAGGGCTGGGGCCCAGTGAAACCTTGGCAGTAAAACTGGAGGGAGAAAGAGGCTTAACTCATTGAAAAAGACCCAGATGCTGGGAAAGATTGAGGGCAGGAGGAGAAGGGGATGACAGAGGAAGAGATGGTCGGATGGCATCACTGACTCAGCTCTGGGAGGTAGTGAAGGACAGGGAACCCTGGTGTACGGCAGCCCATGGAGTTGCAGAGTGTTGGACATGACTGAGCAGCTAAACAACATGAGGCCCCAGGAGCACAACTGAAAGTATTTGGTGATTGTAACAGAGTAAGAGAGAAACATGGAAGTGGACATTTTAACCTGTTGCAACGGAGAGAATCATCTCTTTGAGAAACATATATATTGAAGCCTTAACCACGGCAGTGCCCCCCCCCACCTCTCCCCCCC
>SJYA01002539.1:15937-30256 GCA_006410615.1 Neotragus moschatus
TTAGGTTAGATGAGGTCATAAGTTGAAGTCCTGGTCTGATGGAACAGGTGTCTCTGTGAAAGAGGAAATATGCCAAAGCTCTCTCCCTCCGGCACCCTAGGAGGAAGCAGTAGGAAGGTGGCTGTCTGCAAACCAGGAAGAAAGCCCTCACCAGAACTCCATCAGTCTGGCACCCTGATCTTCGACCTCCCAGCCCGCGGAACTGTGACATGTGTACTGTTTAAGTCACTGGGCCTGTGGTCCTTTGTTAAGCAGCCCCAGTAGACTAGGACATCTGTTAGTCCACCCAGGATATTGGCCTGCTTTTAGTAGATTGTTGTGCATACTTGCTGGCCTCTGTGTGCCCCTTACCATGTACAGTAAGGTATTTCTGGATTGTAAGTTTCTGAAATTTACAATAAATGTTGCTTATCGAGGTGATGTGGAGGGGAAAGCAAGCTTAAGTTCCATAATAGAAGTCCACCAGACTTTTAGACTTTACTTAGCTTTCAGGGGGTGGATTGCTCCAGCTGCCTTACTTGAAAGTAGATTTAAAGGGGAAGATTCGAAGAAGGCAGGCCTGCAGCTGAGGAGGCTGTTGCAGAAATCTCAGGTAGAGCTTGGGTCTACCCAAGCTTGGGTCCTTCTGGTGCAGGACTGAGGGGCAGCAGTGGTTAGGTTACACATATATTTGGAGGGTCGAGGAGACAGACTTTGCTGGCATCTCAAAGCAGGCTTTAGGTCCAGGCCTCTGCGAGACTGGGGCTGTCATTCATTGAGATGCTGGATAGAGTGAGGGAAATGGTTCTGGAGGCAATTTCACAGTCACTGTTTGGTCACGTTACATGTAAAATGTCACATACATGTCTGAGGGGAGGATCTCAGAGGCTCAGGTAGCCAGTTTTTGAAGACAGGGAGCTCTGGATTGGCAGTGTAAAACCAAGAGACATTAGTATAGGGAGCCAAGCAGCCGTACTTTTCAGGTGCCCAAGACAGTCCAGTGTCTTCATTCCCCAGTGTCATTATCAGTCTCAAAAGTGAACCAGTTTTGACAACAAGTTACACTGTCAACTGTTGTCTGCCCCTAGTCTGATGAAAGTCATGGCATGAGATGGGAGCCCCAGGGGAGGGGGTGAAGGTGAGGAGGAGAAGCAGGATGAGCCCTGGCTATGCCATCACTTAGAGGTCAGGCGGTGAGGGAGGCCAGCAAAGGAGGCAGAGAATGGGGCTATGGAAGAAGGTGACCGGGAGGGGCTCAGGTCCCGGAAGATCGGGTACTNGGGGTGAAGGTGAGGAGGAGAAGCAGGATGAGCCCTGGCTATGCCATCACTTAGAGGTCAGGCGGTGAGAGAGGCCAGCAAAGGAGGCAGAGAATGGGGCTCTGGAAGAAGGTGACCGGGAGGGGCTCAAGTCCCGGAAGACCGGGTACTGAGAAGGTGGGGTGACTAATGGGGCCCTCAAGGCACAAACTTCAGGCATCTTCTCTGTCCATCTTCATTCATTTCCCCCAAGCTCATCCAGGCACAAGGCTTACGTCCCCATGTGTGTTACAGTGACTCACCTGCAGACACCTCAATCTTCTAAACTGACCTCCCTTCTTCCATCTGTGCCGCTGCCCCATCTCCTTTCCTGACAGCAGCCAGGGTAACACCTCCCAGACGTTGCCTCCTCATCAGAGGCTCCCTCTGGACACTGGCTTTTGCAGCAGCCCTTTCCCATTTCATTCCCCACTCATGCTCTTTAGTGCTGAGGACTCCAGACAGGCTTTTATGTCTCCCCTACCTCTTGCCCACCCCAAAGGATGTGAGCGCCATCGGGGAAGGACTCTTCCTCCATTTGTTGCCCTGCCTGGCACACATAACAGGTGCCGTGTGAATATATGTGGAATAAGTGAACAACAAAAAAAGAAACAGGACCTATGAAGGAAGGCCAGAGAGGAGTTAGAGTCAGGAGAGAGACGCGGGTAGTTCACGGGCTGACATTGGTTGAAGAAAAGCTCATCCGTGTTGTGGAAAGGTTGACTCGAATGGCCAGGCCACAGTAGAGCTGGGTTTGCACATCCCTGGAGACGACCACTGGTAGTGATGTCCAGGTGTCGTGGCATCAGGAAGATGGAGCTGGTGAGAAATTAAGAAGTCCATTGTGGTTCACAGTTCCAGGGGGAGGACGTGGGGGCTTTTTGTAAGATGCTGGAGCAGAACAGAAAGTGTAGGTGTGGAGGGGAGGTTGGCAAGAGAACAGGGGAGCAGGGTGAGACGCAGGGAAGTGGGGACAGGCTTTTGGCACAGGTCAGGGAGGGACCGCGGGGGAGGTTGGCAGTCTGGGGAGGATGGAGCAGAGGAGAGCTGCAGCCACTNGGAGGACGTGGGGGCTTTTTGTAAGATGCTGGAGCAGAACAGAAAGTGTAGGTGTGGAGGGGAGGTTGGCAAGAGAACAGGGGAGCAGGGTGAGACGCAGGGAAGTGGGGACAGGCTTTTGGCACAGGTCAGGGAGGGACCGCGGGGGAGGTTGGCAGTCTGGGGAGGATGGAGCAGAGGAGAGCTGCAGCCACTCCAGTGCAGCAGCATTGACGCAGAAAGGCCCAGGGCACCCACACCACCTCCATCCCCGGCAGCACTTGGAAGGTGGCCCTTGTGGTTTCTGGGACGAAAGCCATTCTGTGGTTTTCTTTTTTTGATTCATGAATGAGCTCAACATGTTTAATTTTGTTAAGTCATTTATTCTTCCTTAAAGAGGGAAACTATAAAAGCAGAAAAACCCACTGTCATTTCTCTTATTCCTCATCCCTGTCCATCNTGTGCCTCAGCTATGAACAACAAAACTTCCAGAACTTTCTTGTATGTCTGCAGCATTACACCTTCCTAACTCTGGGACATAAAAAACCAATTCTTTGTTTAATAACAACAACAAAAAAACCTTTGTTTGGAAAAAAAGGCAAACATATTTTTATACAAGGCCAAAGAGCAAACAGGAGCTATAATTTATTCAGGGAAGCTGTGTTTTATTCAAGGAGAAAACAATCATTAATTATTAGGCTTGACTAGCCGACTTTAAAATCTGTTTCCAGAGAGATCACACTTAATTTAATCTATGTGCCGACACCATGTTAAATAAATCTTGAATAAATCTTGTTCTGGGGAAATTTTTAATGTTTTGTTACTGTCTTTTTATACCAAGCAGCTTTTTGTGGAAATTGTTTTGTTTCTACATGTTTGTCTTCTGATTGTTCTCCAAAATATGTTGGACTGCAATTTTTAGTTTAAAAAAAAAAAAAACTGAAGTTTTTTTTCTGTAAATATTATAGTTTTCTCTAACATTTTTATTATGAGCCTCACTGTGTGTTCACATGAAATGAAGATCTAACAACATAGTGGTTTTACAGGAAAAAGTTTTTATTTGTTGTTAAAACAGACATACGATCAACAAAAATTTAATAAACACCCAAAGCAGATGTACAAACTGCCGCACTCATGTAAACCCAAGGCCTTTATAACAAGGCTTTAATTAATATATGTTATGTGAATTAGGATTTTCATGAAGTTGTAAAATATTGCCTACAAGATAAGTAACACGGTTGTTGATTATACCGGTAAGGAACACCTTGGCTCACTTCCTGGTTAATATGAGTTGTTGTTTAGTTGCTAAGTCATGTCGGACTCTTTTGGGACCCCATGGACTGTACCCACTAGGCTCCTCTGTCCATGGGATTTCCCAGGCAAGAATACTGAAGTGAGTTGCTATTTCTTCCTCCAGGGGATCTTCCCGACCCACAGATCAAATCCTATCTCCTGCATCGCAGACAGATTCTTTACCACTGAGCCACCAGGGAGGCCCTCTTAATAAGAGAATAAGAGATGAATTTTGATGGCAGTGTATTTTCAAGGTTTTCCATTAAGCATGTTCTAAAGGGAAGTATTTAAGACAATATTAGATGAGGAGAAAAAGAAACAGGAGCAGTCAAAGTAAAACATGGTAGAAATTAAAAGCAGAAAATGTAAATACTCCCTGGAAAATCTGTGTATTCATTCAAATCATGTTTATCTGGTGCTCAATTTTAAAATCTTAATACCCAAAAGGGCAAGACATCTTTTAAGGAAAATTTACTGTGTATCAAGATAGAGTCAAGCTTTCTTCTTTTTTTTCCTAGTGGAAAATATACAAACAGAGAGAGCCCAACCGGCTTGCTGCTTCATGTCAACCTGAAAATAAATGAGAATTTCTTAAATGTAATAAACATGAGGTTGTTCGATAACCCCATTTTCCTGGGCCCATAAGCGGCAGTTATTCAGCATCCTGTTGCCGTGGTGAGGAGACAGGAAGTATTCATTTTACTGAGATGCTGATTAAGTACACGTTCTCCTGCTGCAGCTCCGAGCTCCTTCTTGTGACATCACGGGAGTTAGGTGAGAAGTAATTTCATTGAGAGAAAATCCCAACTTCCCTCTGAGCTTACGGCTCTTAATAAAACAAAAGCAAAGTTGTTTTTCACATCTGAGTTGCCTTGGTTGCAGAGAGATTCTCCCCTTCAGAGGAATGGTTTTCCGTAGAACCAAAGGGATTATTTCACATCTGGAGCTGGAGGGTGGGAAAGGTTGGGAGGGGGGATTCCTGAGCTTAATCATGAACCTGGAGCATCCGTCACCTGTGTGCTCACCTGGGCACCAGAGGGTGCAGCCAGATCACTGTTTAATTTTACTTAGTGTTAATATTAACAGTTATAACAATTTTAAAATGACACTCTCATGTTGGAGTTGATATACAAACACTATCGATAACGATGTATAAATCAGATAGAGCTTCTTCTGTGGTTCAGAGTGGTAAAGAGTCCACCTGGCAAGGCAGGAGATGTGGGTTGGATCCCTGTGTCAGGAAGATTCCCTGGAGAAAGAAATGGCAACCCACTCCAGTATTCCTGCCTGGAGAATTCCATGGACAGAGGAGCTTGGTGGGCTACAGTGCATGGGGTCACAAAGAGTTGGACACGACTTAGCAACTAAGAACAACAACAACAAATAAAATGTGTATGTAATGAGAACCAACTGTACAAGGCAGGGGACCCTACTTGGTGCTCTGTGGTGACCTGAGGGGATGTATGTACTTTGTATCGGGGAAGGCAATGGCACCCCACTCGTGTACTCTTGCCTGGAGAATCCCAGGGACGGAGGAGCCTGGTGGGCTGCAGTCCATGGGGTCGCTAAGAGTCGGACACAACTGAGCGATTTCTCTTTCCCTTTTCACTTTCATGCACTGGAGAAGGAAATGGCAACCCACTCCAGTGTTCTTGCCTGGAGAATCCCAGGGATGGGGGAGCCTGGTGGGCTACCGCCTATGGGGTCACACAGAGTCGGACACAACTGAAGCGACTTAGCAGCAGCAGCAGCAGCATGTGCCATGTAAAGCTGATTCACTTTGCTGTGCAGTAGGAACCAACACAATATTATATAGCAACTCACCCTTCAATAAAAATTATTTTTTGAAAAATCAGAGGGAAAAAGCACCAACTGAGAGATTTCCATGTAAAATTTTCTTTAAAAAAAAATGACGCTCTTATGCATGGATTGGCAAACTTTCTGTAAATGGGCCAGATAGTCAATATTTTAGTCTTTGTAGGCCAAGGGACACGTTACTTAGATACCTACATAAGAAGAGCAGAAACAGATTTCTACAAAATCATTAATGAAATCCAAAATATAATGATGTCAGTGATAACGTTTTTTAATGGATGTCTGTTGATAAGAATGGGGTTGTTTGGGGAAGATAACATTTCTGTAACTGGGGCTCAAGGTTTTAATGTTCCCTGTCATCAATTTTATTGTAAATGTTTATCTCTTAAAGCCATGTCTATCTGGCAGTCCTTACAAATGGAGAAGGTGGCCTGGATTTGGCCCAGGTACTAATACATCCTAGATTTTATCTGCTTATGCTTGTCATTCTGATATTCTTCTCATAAATAAGAAAACAGATATTTTGCCCATATGTGTTTTAATACTGTAGCCCTTTGAGTCTAAATGATTAGCCTGAATTTCTATATTTTTATGAGATAGATGCATTCTATTTATAGAGTCTCCTCTATCTGTTTATTTCCTATTGAATTCAGGAATCCATGGCCTGATTGGATTAGTACAGTTTGTTTTACAACTGGGGACCACCCATGAGTGAGCAGTCAAATCAGATTTAGAGATTGTTGACTAGCATTAAAAAGATTGAATAAGGTAGACTAAAGTGACTACATGGTCAATAGTAAGCAAAGTTTGGTTTGGTGTCTGGGGAAAGTGGTGTCAGACATAGAAGTACATATGTGTGTGAGTGTGTGAGTGTGTGTGTGTCTCTGTAAGTCTAAGATATATTTTTATTGTGGATCTTAATGCAAAATGTATACAAAATGCTGAGAAGTACTTCCTTTCTCAAAACAATACATTAAAAATAAATCTCCTAGATGCTGATAGAGTAACAACATTATCAAATAACTCCACTGTCCAATGCTAATAAATTACGTCATAACTGATGAGTATCTTTAATTTGCAGAGAAGGCAATGGAACCCCACTCCAGGACTCATGCCTGGAAAATCCCTTGGATGCAGGAGCCTGGTAGGCTGCAGTCCATGGGGTCGCGAAGAGTCGGACACGACTGAGCAACTTCCCTTTCACTTTTCACTTTCATGCATTGGAGAAGGAAATGACAACCCACTCCAGTGTTCTTGGCTGGAGAATCCCAGGGACGGGGGAGCCTGGTAGGCTGCCGTCTATGGGGTCACACAGAGTGGCTATGGCGTAATGTTTTCCACTTTAGATGATCAGTGATCAGAGGAAGAAATGGCATAATTCTGTCAGAAAAATAATCTCACAGTGCTGTGGGTGTTTTTTGAATCAGTCCACAAATTTGAGAGCAAAAATGATCTAAACTCTGGTTCTGCTTATTTGTCAGGAATTTGTATTTAAAAAATTATAACTACATGTCTTTATTAGAAAATAGTGGTAAAAAAAGTATTTTTAGATACATCAGTTCACATTCTGAAAACAGTTTCGGCATTGTAGCTTACACAATTTGTCTCCCTCTCTGTAAAAGTTGTTTTCTCCTTCTGTTAAGTGAGATGACTTGTAGCTCAGTCTCTTCTGTCTCTTAATTTCAACCTCCGATTCACTTCTTTTTAAAGAGCATTGCTTGGGGTCTGGCTGCTTAACAATGTTGTTATTCTCTGCTGTACAGCAGAGTGCATCCGCATATATCTTCTCTTTTTTGGATTCCCCCCCATTTAGTCACCACAGAGTACTGAGTAAGGTTTCCTGTGCTATACAGTAGTCATCTATTTTAGTGATCTCATTATTTATTTTCCATAGTAGCAATAGTGTATATATGTCCGATCCGAATCTCCCAACTCATTCATCTCCCCCCTTTTCCCTTTGATGTCTGTATCTTTTTTCTCTGTGTCTTTCATTTCTGCCTTGTAAGTAAGATCATCTAGACCAATTTTTTCCAATTCCACGTATGCATCAATGTACCATATTTGTTTTTTTTTCCTTCTGACTTACTTCACTCCATGTGACAGTGCCATCCATTTCTCATTTAGCCAGTCCTAGGTAGGGGTTCCCCAGTACGTGGAGCTAACATTGCANGTATTGTTTCATTTCGGTACAGAGAGTTTTGAGGTGTGCCTCAGCTATGAACAACAAAACTTCCAGAACTTTCTTGTATGTCTGCAGCATTACACCTTCCTAATTCTGGGACATAGAAAACCAATTCTTTGTTTAACAACAACAACAAAAAAAAAAACCTTTGTTTGGAAAAAAAAAAGCAAACATATTTTTATAGAAGGCCAAAGAGCAAACAGGAGCTATAATTTATTCAGGGAAGCTGTATTTTATTCAGGGAGAAAACAATCATTAATTATTAGGCTTGACTAGCCGACTTTAAAATCTGTTTCCAGAGAGATCACACTTAATTTAATCTATGTGCCGACACCATGTTAAATAAATCTTGAACAAATCTTGTTCTGGGGAAATTTTTAATGTTTTGTTACTGTCTTTTTATACCAAGCAGCTTTTTGTGGAAATTGTTTTGTTTCTACATGTTTGTCTTCTGATTGTTCTCCAAAATATGTTGGACTGCAATTTTTAGTTTAAAAAAAAAAAAACACTGAAGTTTTTTTTCTGTAAATATTATAGTTTTCTCTAACATTTTTATTATGAGCCTCACTGTGTGTTCACATGAAATGAAGATCTAACAACACAGTGGTTTTACAGGAAAAATTTTTTATTTGTTGTTAAAACAGACATACAATCAACAAAAATTTAATAAATACCCAAAGCAGATGTACAAATTGCCACACTCATGTAGACCCAAGGCCTTTATAACAAGGCTTTAATTAATATATGTTATGTGAATTGGGATTTTCATGAAGTTGTAAAATATTGCCTACAAGATAAGTAACACGGTTGATTATACCGGTAAGGAACACCTTGGCTCACTCCCTGGTTAATATGAGTTGTTGTTTAGTTGCTAAGTCATGTCCGACTCTTTTGGGACCCCATGGACTGTACCCACTAGGCTCCTCTGTCCATGGGATTTCCCAGGCAAGAATACTGAAGTGAGTTGCTATTTCTTCCTCCAGGGGATCTTCCCGACCCACAGATCAAATCCTATCTCCTGCATTGCAGACAGATTCTTTACCACTGAGCCACCAGGGAGGCCCTCTTAATAGGAGAATAAGAGATGAATTTTGATGGCAGTGTATTTTCAAGGTTTTCCATTAAGCATGTTCTAAAGGGAAGTATTTAAGACAATATTAGATGAGGAGAAAAAGAAACAGGAGCAGTCAAAGTAAAACATGGTAGAAATTAAAAGCAGAAAATGTAAATACTCCCTGGAAAATCTGTGTATTCATTCAAATCATGTTTATCTGGTGCTCAATTTTAAAATCTTAATACCCAAAAGGGCAAGACATCTTTTAAGGAAAATTTACTGTGTATCAAGATAGAGTCAAGCTTTCTTCTTTTTTTTCCTAGTGGAAAATATACAAACAGAGAGAGCCCAACCGGCTTGCTGCTTCATGTCAACCTGAAAATAAATGAGAATTTCTTAAATGTAATAAACATGAGGTTGTTCGATAACCCCATTTTCCTGGGCCCATAAGCGGCAGTTATTCAGCATCCTGTTGCCGTGGTGAGGAGACAGGAAGTATTCATTTTACTGAGATGCTGATTAAGTACACGTTCTCCTGCTGCAGCTCCGAGCTCCTTCTTGTGACATCACGGGAGTTAGGTGAGAAGTAATTTCATTGAGAGAAAATCCCAACTTCCCTCTGAGCTTACGGCTCTTAATAAAACAAAAGCAAAGTTGTTTTTCACATCTGAGTTGCCTTGGTTGCAGAGAGATTCTCCCCTTCAGAGGAATGGTTTTCCGTAGAACCAAAGGGATTATTTCACATCTGGAGCTGGAGGGTGGGAAAGGTTGGGAGGGGGGATTCCTGAGCTTAATCGTGAACCTGGAGCATCCGTCACCTGTGTGCTCACCTGGGCACCAGAGGGTGCAGCCAGATCACTGTTTAATTTTACTTAGTGTTAATATTAACAGTTATAACAATTTTAAAATGACACTCTCATGTTGGAGTTGATATACAAACACTATCGATAACGATGTATAAATCAGATAGAGCTTCCTCTGTGGTTCAGAGTGGTAAAGAGTCCACCTGGCAAGGCAGGAGATGTGGGTTGGATCCCTGTGTCAGGAAGATTCCCTGGAGAAAGAAATGGCAACCCACTCCAGTATTCCTGCCTGGAGAATTCCATGGACAGAGGAGCTTGGTGGGCTACAGTGCATGGGGTCACAAAGAGTTGGACACGACTTAGCAACTAAGAACAACAACAACAAATAAAATGTGTATGTAATGAGAACCAACTGTACAAGGCAGGGGACCCTACTTGGTGCTCTGTGGTGACCTGAGGGGATGTATGTACTTTGTATCGGGGAAGGCAATGGCACCCCACTCGTGTACTCTTGCCTGGAGAATCCCAGGGACGGAGGAGCCTGGTGGGCTGCAGTCCATGGGGTCGCTAAGAGTCGGACACAACTGAGCGATTTCTCTTTCCCTTTTCACTTTCATGCACTGGAGAAGGAAATGGCAACCCACTCCAGTGTTCTTGCCTGGAGAATCCCAGGGATGGGGGAGCCTGGTGGGCTACCGCCTATGGGGTCACACAGAGTCGGACACAACTGAAGCGACTTAGCAGCAGCAGCAGCAGCATGTGCCATGTAAAGCTGATTCACTTTGCTGTGCAGTAGGAACCAACACAATATTATATAGCAACTCACCCTTCAATAAAAATTATTTTTTGAAAAATCAGAGGGAAAAAGCACCAACTGAGAGATTTCCATGTAAAATTTTCTTTAAAAAAAAATGACGCTCTTATGCATGGATTGGCAAACTTTCTGTAAATGGGCCAGATAGTCAATATTTTAGTCTTTGTAGGCCAAGGGACACGTTACTTAGATACCTACATAAGAAGAGCAGAAACAGATTTCTACAAAATCATTAATGAAATCCAAAATATAATGATGTCAGTGATAACGTTTTTTAATGGATGTCTGTTGATAAGAATGGGGTTGTTTGGGGAAGATAACATTTCTGTAACTGGGGCTCAAGGTTTTAATGTTCCCTGTCATCAATTTTATTGTAAATGTTTATCTCTTAAAGCCATGTCTATCTGGCAGTCCTTACAAATGGAGAAGGTGGCCTGGATTTGGCCCAGGTACTAATACATCCTAGATTTTATCTGCTTATGCTTGTCATTCTGATATTCTTCTCATAAATAAGAAAACAGATATTTTGCCCATATGTGTTTTAATACTGTAGCCCTTTGAGTCTAAATGATTAGCCTGAATTTCTATATTTTTATGAGATAGATGCATTCTATTTATAGAGTCTCCTCTATCTGTTTATTTCCTATTGAATTCAGGAATCCATGGCCTGATTGGATTAGTACAGTTTGTTTTACAACTGGGGACCACCCATGAGTGAGCAGTCAAATCAGATTTAGAGATTGTTGACTAGCATTAAAAAGATTGAATAAGGTAGACTAAAGTGACTACATGGTCAATAGTAAGCAAAGTTTGGTTTGGTGTCTGGGGAAAGTGGTGTCAGACATAGAAGTACATATGTGTGTGAGTGTGTGAGTGTGTGTGTGTCTCTGTAAGTCTAAGATATATTTTTATTGTGGATCTTAATGCAAAATGTATACAAAATGCTGAGAAGTACTTCCTTTCTCAAAACAATACATTAAAAATAAATCTCCTAGATGCTGATAGAGTAACAACATTATCAAATAACTCCACTGTCCAATGCTAATAAATTACGTCATAACTGATGAGTATCTTTAATTTGCAGAGAAGGCAATGGAACCCCACTCCAGGACTCATGCCTGGAAAATCCCTTGGATGCAGGAGCCTGGTAGGCTGCAGTCCATGGGGTCGCGAAGAGTCGGACACGACTGAGCAACTTCCCTTTCACTTTTCACTTTCATGCATTGGAGAAGGAAATGACAACCCACTCCAGTGTTCTTGGCTGGAGAATCCCAGGGACGGGGGAGCCTGGTAGGCTGCCGTCTATGGGGTCACACAGAGTGGCTATGGCGTAATGTTTTCCACTTTAGATGATCAGTGATCAGAGGAAGAAATGGCATAATTCTGTCAGAAAAATAATCTCACAGTGCTGTGGGTGTTTTTTGAATCAGTCCACAAATTTGAGAGCAAAAATGATCTAAACTCTGGTTCTGCTTATTTGTCAGGAATTTGTATTTAAAAAATTATAACTACATGTCTTTATTAGAAAATAGTGGTAAAAAAAAGTATTTTTAGATACATCAGTTCACATTCTGAAAACAGTTTCGGCATTGTAGCTTACACAATTTGTCTCCCTCTCTGTAAAAGTTGTTTTCTCCTTCTGTTAAGTGAGATGACTTGTAGCTCAGTCTCTTCTGTCTCTTAATTTCAACCTCCGATTCACTTCTTTTTAAAGAGCATTGCTTGGGGTCTGGCTGCTTAACAATGTTGTTATTCTCTGCTGTACAGCAGAGTGCATCCGCATATATCTTCTCTTTTTTGGATTCTCCCCCATTTAGTCACCACAGAGTACTGAGTAAGGTTTCCTGTGCTATACAGTAGTCATCTATTTTAGTGATCTCATTATTTATTTTCCATAGTAGCAATAGTGTATATATGTCCGATCCGAATCTCCCAACTCATTCATCTCCCCCCTTTTCCCTTTGATGTCTGTATCTTTTTTCTCTGTGTCTTTCATTTCTGCCTTGTAAGTAAGATCATCTAGACCAATTTTTTCCAATTCCACGTATGCATCAATGTACCATATTTGTTTTTTTTTCCTTCTGACTTACTTCACTCCATGTGACAGTGCCATCCATTTCTCATTTAGCCAGTCCTAGGTAGGGGTTCCCCAGTACGTGGAGCTAACATTGCAGATCATCCAGGCTACTCAACAGGACAACATGGTCTCTCCTTGTGGATCACTGAAGCCTAGTATTTGCTCTCCACTGGAATATAAGATATTTCTTAAGGACGGTAGGGCCCACCTGAGAACTGAGGCCAGTGTCCACATGGAGGTGGGCAGACTCATCACTGCCGCTGTCCTTATCGTCACCTTCATGTGTTTCTGAAAACCGTTTCACATGTGTGGAGGAGTGCTCAGAAAACTCGAAATTTAAATAAAGTCGAAACTGTCTAATTTCAGCCTTTGAAGTTCATTACCACCCAAATTGTTAAGTTATGATTTTATATGCAGGGCTTATATGTAATGTAAGTGTATGCATGATTACCTAGCTCTCATATATTAACATATACATATACTATATTGTACATACACATGTACATAGATCTCTGTATATATGTGTGTGTGCGCCTATATACCTATATATGTGTGTATATGTACACACACTTTTAAAATATACATGCTTTTTTTAATTTCAATTTTTACTTTTCAATACCAGAAACATTTTTATACATGCTTTTTAAAGTACACATTATGACCACTTCAGTTCAGTTCAGTCTCTTAAGTCATGTCTGACTCTTTGCAACCCCATGACTGCTGCACGCCAGGCCTCCCTGTCACCACCAACTCCTGGAGGTTACTCAGACTCATGTCGATTGAGTTAATGATGCCATCCAACCATCTCATCCTCTGTCATCTCCTTCTCCGCCTGCCTTCAGTCTTTCCCAGCATCAGCGTCTTTTCCAGTTCTTTGCATCAGGTAGCCAGAGTGTTGGAGTTTCAGCTTCAACATCAATCCTTCCAATGAGTATTCAGGACTGATTTCCTTCAGAATGGACTGGTTGGATCTCCTTGCAGTCCAAGGGACTCTCAAGAGTCTTCTCCAACACCACAGTTCAAAAGCATCAATTTTCAGTGCTCATCTTTCTTCACAGTCCAACTCTCATATCCATACATGACTCCTGGAAAAACCATAGTCTTGACTAGATAGACTTTTGTTGGCAAAGTAATGTCTCTGCCTTTGAATATGCTGTCTAGGTTGGTCATAACTTTCCTTCCATGGAGTAAGCATCTTTTAATTTCATGGCTGCACTCACCATCTGCAGTGATTTGGAGCCCAAAAGAATAAAGTCTGACTCCTTAGTGGGCAGTAAAAGCCTTTCATTGGTCATGAACAGTGGTTTGGAAAATAATTGAAAAGAACTGAACAGAGTATGTCTAAATGCTTGGACCTTCATCAAGATACCTTCTCCCCCACTTACTAACNGCACTCACCATCTGCAGTGATTTGGAGCCCAAAAGAATAAAGTCTGACTCCTTAGTGGGCAGTAAAAGCCTTTCATTGGTCATGAACAGTGGTTTGGAAAATAATTGAAAAGAACTGAACAGAGTATGTCTAAATGCTTGGACCTTCATCAAGATACCTTCTCCCCCACTTACTAACATAGACATTATTGTGTGTCTGGGTGTGTATGAGCAGAGCTGTAGTGTACATGTTTCACATTGTGGCTCATTGCTAAGCAATCCTGAGAAACACCAGTAAGTCTTAGTGACAGCAGTGATTAACATGTGCCTTGTATTCTCCTAGATATGGTGTATTTTACTGCTAAACACCAAAGCATAATAATTAGTACATTCAGTTCAGTCACTCAGTCATGTCCGACTCTTTGCGACCCCATGAATCGCAGCACGCCAGGCCTCCCTGTCTATCACCAACTCCTGGAGTTCACTCAGACTCACATCCATCGAGTCAGTGATGCCATCCAGCCATCTTATCCTCTGTCATCCCCTTCTCCTCCTGCCCCCAATGCCTACCAGCATCAGAGTCTTTTTCAGTGAGTCA
>SJYA01002539.1:35379-52514 GCA_006410615.1 Neotragus moschatus
TCTTCTTGCTATTCTTTGGAACTCTGCATTCAGATGCTTATATCTTTCCTTTTCTCCTTTGCTTTTCGCCTCTCTTCTTTCACAGCTATTTGTAAGGCCTCTCCAGACAGCCATTTTGCTTTTTTGCATTTCTTTTCCATGGGGGTGGTCTTGATCCCTATCTCCTGTACAATGTCATGAACCTCATTCCATAGTTCATCAGGCACTCTATCTATCAGATCTAGGCCCTTAAATCTATTTCTCACTTCCACTATATAATCATAAGGAATTTGATTTAGGTCATACCTGAATGGTCTAGCGCTTTCCCCTATTTTCTTCAATTTAAGTCTGAATTTGGTAATAAGGAGTTCATGATCTGAGCCACAGTCAGCTCCTGGTCTTGTTTTTGTTGACTGCGTAGAGCTTCTCCATCTTTGGCTGCAAAGAATATAATCAATCTGATTTTGGTGATGACCATCTGGTGATGTCCATGTGTAGAGTCTTCTCTTGTGTTGTTGGAAGAGGGTGTTTGCCATGACCAGTACATTTTCTTAACAAAACTCTATTAGTCTTTGACCTGCTTCATTCTGTATTCCAAGGCCAAATTTGCCTGTTACTCCAGGTCTTTCTTGACTTCCTACTTTTGCATTCCAGTCCCCTATAATGAAAATGACCTCTTTTTTGGGTTTTAGTTCTAAAAGCTCTTGTAGGTCTTCATAGAACCGTTCAACTTCAGCTTCTTCAGCATTACTGGTTGGAGCATAGACTTGGATTATGGTGATATTGAATGGTTTGCCTTGGAAACGAACAGAGATCATCCTGTCATTTTTGAGACTGCATCCAAGTACTGTATTTCGGACTCTTCTGTTGACCATGAGGGCTACTCCATTTTTTCTGAGGGATTCCTGCCCGCAGTAGTAGATATAACGGTCATCTGAGTTAAATTCACCCATTCCAGTCCATTTTAGTTTGCTGATTCCTAGAATGTTGACGTTCACTCTTGCCACCTCTGTTTGACCACTTTCAATTTGCCTTGATTCATGGACCTAACATTCCAGGTTCCTATGCGATATTGCTCTTTATACCATCGGACCTTGCTTCTATCACCAGTCACATCTACAGCTGGGTATTGTTTTTGCTTTGGCTCCTTCCCTTCATTCTTTCTGGAGTTATTTCTCCCCTGATGTCCAGTAGCATATTGGGCACCTACTGACCTGGGGAGTTCCTCTCTCAGTATCCTATCATTTTGTCTTTTCATACTGTTCATGGTGTTCTCAAGGCAAGAATACTGAAGTGGTTTGCCCTTCCCTTCTCCAGTGGACCACATTCTCTCAGAGCTCTCCACCATGACCCGCCCATCTTGGGTTGCCCCGCAGGCATGGGTTAGTTTCATTGAGTTAGACAAGGCTGTGGTCCTAGTGTGATTAGATTGACTAGTTTTCTGTGAGTATGGTTTCAGTGTGTCTGCCCTCTGATGCCCTCTTGCAACACCTACCGTCTTATTTGGGTTTCTCTTACCTTGGGCGTGGGGTATCTCTTCACGGCTGCTCCAGCAAAGTGCAGCCACTGCTCCTTACTTTGGACGAAGGGTATCTCCTCACTGCCACCCTTCCTGACCTTCACCGTGGGATAGTGAAATGCATCATATAATTTAAGTTAGGCAAATACTCGTATGTTTGGTTCTACATGGCATTCACACGAACTATTATTTAGTTAGCTTTTTCTATCTGCTGCTTATTATAGGTTTCTTATCTGCTATTTTAAGCTTTCTTGTGATAATAAGGCTCAGGATTGGGTTGCAATAATCCAGTAATACCAATCAAAGACAGTATTAAGAGACATAGCCTGGAAGTATAATGTTGAACACTGATTTAGGGAGAAAAGAGCTTAATCCTCAGTAATACTGCTTCTAATGATACCATGTGTTGAAGCAGGGATCATGTATTTTTTATGAGCATTACATAATCTATTGTCTGCTGTTAAATAAAAATCAATCCAGCCAGAAATCCGACACTGCAAAAGCATGAGAATTCTCACAGTGCAAATACTACAGTGGATTTTTGGTTTGTTTTCTACCGTATTATTTTCCTTTGAATAAATATAAAGAGTAAGCTTATAGAAATGCAATAATGTGCCTAAGAAGCTGTATAGTTATTCACCAATTGATATTGGCCAGTGTATACTAACTATTAATACATGGGCTTCTCTGGTGACTCAGTGGTAAAGAATCTGCCTACCCATGCGGGAGACAGGAGATGCAGGTTTGATCCCTGAGTCGGAAAGATCCCTTGGGGGAGGAAATTGCAACCCACTTCAGGATTCTTGCCTGGGACATCCCATGGACAGAGGGAGTCTGGCAGACTACAGTCCACAGAGTTGCAAGAGTCAGACATGACTTAGTGACTAAACAACAGCATATTTACTACATATAAATGCATTAGTTAATGTGCGGGCCTCTGGGTATGTGAAATTAGCAATTGCTTTTTAGAACTTGAGAAATAATGTAGAGGCAAAAATTCTAACATGCGTGCACTTTTTTCTTCATGAGCAAAATAAAAACAGCTCCACATTGGAGAATTTCTTCTAGAAGGAACAAATTCTAGTAAATTCCAACACTGTGGAAAGTGAACTTGAAATTGAGGCTTTAAATACAAATTTCACTTAAGGTCATCATGAAAATTTTCTTGGATATCTGGAATTCAGAAGTGGTGAAGTACAGTGTGACTGTTAGTGTTTTACAAACATGAAAGCTTTTGAAAATAATTATCATGTGATTAATACTGCCAGGGTTAACATAATCATGCATTTCCAGGCTCCATGTTTAATACTTTTCCACTGCCACTGTATTTTTTATCCTATAGTTCATAGGTAGACATCTAACTTTCTGAACATTTCTGCCTTTTGGTTTACATTAGGTGAATGCAAATACTGATGGTGTCCTACATATTCTGAGGGGGAAGGCTTACTCCTGTAAATATTATTCTGCAGAGTTTCAAAGGGCAAATCTAGAGAGAAACTCTGGTAGCAGTTTCAAAGAGAGTCACCCTTTTTGGAAGTACTTACATTTATGCCGTACATGTACTGCGAGCTTCATGCATATACACTCTTTGCTGAGACCAGGACACCGGTTTCTTTCATTACACATGTAAATCTGTGTCAGTTCATCCCACCCTCTGACAATAATACAAGTTCAACATGTGCTGCGGTCCATGAGGTATGGACACAACACAAATGTAAGCTGAAATTTTTAAGCGAGGAAACACTCTGACCTTTTTAAATTAAAGACTGTATTTCAGTCAAGATCAATAAACCAAAGAAAACATTTTTCCAGCTTTTCCAGTATAACCCCGAATAGACTGCAGATCATTCAGATTTAAGGGCCCCAAGTGTTACAAAGCTGTCCCCTTAGATTTTTCAAGGCCAGGGATTGGTGAAGGATGAGTGATTGCAGTGTCCCTTGCTGGGTTGGGCATTGTTCTTAGGTCTTTCCCTGTGATGCTTCCTTCGCGTCTCTGAAAGTCTGTAGGCTGGCTGCTGGCATCTCCCGATTTTGCTGATGTGCAAGCTACGTCCCATGGAGCCCATGTACCTGGCCCACGGTCTCACAGTCAGTAAGTAGAAGAGCTCGGTTGCACCCAAGGCAGGTTGCCTCCAGAAGCCAGGCTTCCAGCCATGATATATTTTTAAATGAAACATCTTGATAAAGAAGAGAAAAGGATCAGAGTAGTGTTGATATGGTGGTTGGAATGAACACAGCTTGGCTTGGTTCATGAACTCCCGGTATGTCTTCAGACTCTTATGAGAATGCTATTGGAAAAAGATCAATATTTGTATTATTCACTGTTATAAAAACCCTGTTGCAGAAGAAAACAAACTTACCCATAATTTGGAAGGAATAAGTACAAATTTAAGTAATTATTCACAGGACACATGAGCCCTAACTGGTCAAAAAGCGACACTATGAAAAAATATGAATTGTGGTTTATAACTGACCCTTCGTTATATAATTTTCATTCTGTTTCGTGTAAATAGTGTGATGATGCTTGGACGAGGAGCAGATCCCCTCCATGTCCTTCTCAATGTTTGTCTCTCATGGAAAGTAGGCTTCAGATCATCTCAGTGCCTTTGTGGCAATCCACAAGTAGGAGATGTTTTTTATTTTTAAGTTGTACCTTTGGTTCCCCTGTGGCTCAGCTGGTAAAGAATCCGCCTGCAATGCAGGAGACCTGGGTTCAATCCCTGGGTGGGGAAGATCCCCTGGAGAAGGGAAAGGCTACTCACTCCAGTATTCCAGCCTGGAGAATTCCATGGANCCCTGTGGCTCAGCTGGTAAAGAATCCGCCTGCAATGCAGGAGACCTGGGTTCAATCCCTGGGTGGGGAAGATCCCCTGGAGAAGGGAAAGGCTACTCACTCCAGTATTCCAGCCTGGAGAATTCCATGGACTGTACAGTCCATGGGGTCGCAAAAAGTCGGACACGACTGAGTGACTTTCACTTCTTTCCTTCCTTTGGTGATTGAGAAAATAAATAGGTTCCTTACTGAAGGGCCTATTAAAGCTCACTCAGAGTTTTCTGTAACTTTCTAATATACACCTGGAAAAGGAAATGTGGAAACACTTGAAGGAGAGGAGACACATGTCGTGTGTCTCATGGAATAATCAGGGATGGCACTGAAAGCTGTCGCTTCATACAGGATCTCTGAATCCCGCCTTCTGCACGTTTACTTACACAGAGTTTCTTGGGTTTCGCCAACATAGGCTTGATTCCTCTTCCTCTAAATTCTCTTTTGAGTGGCACAACAGCAAATATTTCTCTCTTCCCTCTAGACTCTTCCTCTTAGCTGTTGTCTGATACTATGCAAAATATAATGAGCTGCTAGAACTGAAGACTTGCCTTTAAATCAGATGACTTTGGTTATTATTAGAACCAATTTGCAGTGCTTGCGAAAGGAGTGTAGACCTATTATTAATGTCACATAGTAGGTATTTGCCATCTTGGTGCCAGGTGGGTGGGACAGCTCCCTCTCATGGTTAGTTGGTCTCCCTTAAGTGAGCCCTGGGGGAGGGACCGAGTTGCTTAGGTTCTTAAAATCTCTTGAAGACTTCATTTATCTGTGTCTCAATTAATGACTGATGACATCTAGTGGTGGGTGGATTTGAGGCACTCAAGTGACCATCCGCTGCAGATCAAGATGCAAAATAAACTGTGTTTATATGTTTTCACACCTCAGTTCAGTTCAGTCCGTCACTCAGTCGTGTCTGACTCTTTGCAACCCCCTGGACTGCAGCACACCAGGCCTCCCTGTCCATCACCAACTCCCGGAGCTTGTTCAAACTCCTGTATATCACCTCGGTGATGTCATCCAACCATCTCATCCTCTATCATCCCCTTCCCTTCCTGCCTTCAATCTTTCCCAGCATCAGCGTCTTTTCCAGTTCTTCACATCAGGTGGCCAAAGTATTGGGAGTTTCAGCTTCAGCATCAGTCCTTCTAATGAATGTTCAGGACTGACTTCCTTTAGGATGGACTAGTTGGATCTGCTTGCAGTCCAAGGGACTCTCAAGAGTCTTCTCCAACACCACAGTTCAAAAGCATCAATTCTTTGGTGCTCAGCCTTCTTCACAGTCCAAATCTCACATCCATACATGACCACAGGAAAAACCATAGCCTTGACTAGATGGACCTTTGTTGGCAAAGTAATGTCTCTACTTTTTAATATGCTGTCTAGGTTGGTCATAACTTTCCTTCCAAGGAGTAAGCATCTTTTAATTTCATGTCTGCAATCACCATCTGCAGTGATTTTGGAGCCCCCCAAAAATAAAGTCTCCCACTCTTTCCATTGTTTCCCCATCTATTTCCCATGAAGTATTGGAACAAGATGCCATGATATTAGTTTTTTGAATGTTGAGTTTTAAGCCAACTTTTTCACTCTTTCACTTTCATCAAGAGGCTCTTTAGTTCTTCTTCGCTTTCTGCCATAAGGATGGTGTCATCTGCGAATCTGAAGTTATTGATATTTCTCCCGGCAGTCTTGATTCCAGCTTGTGCTTCATCCAGCCTGGCATTTCGCATTGATGTACTCTGCATCTAAGTTAAATAAACAAGGTGACACTATACAGCCTTGACGTACTCCATTCCTGATTTGGAACCAGGCTAGACATTTACATACTGATGAGGTCAAGCCCCAGCATCACATGACCCTGTTGACATCATTACATCATCACAGTTGGTCCTGATGGGAGGTGAGGGCTGCTCCTGCCCTTAGTGCCCCATGACAGTTTGGGAGATTCCATCAGGTCCCCTCCATGCCCTTCCAAATGTTTGTCTCTCGTGGAAAGTAGGCTTCAGATCATCTCAGTGCCTTTGTGGCAGTCCACAAGTAGGAGGTGTTTGTCTCTCCTTCTGATGATCACTGGAAGAAGTTCCTCATGGCGAGCCAGCCTATCATGGCAGCTTCTTTATTGAAATATGGGCAGTGGAAATTATGCTAATTAAGCTGGAGTGTAATTATAGACTAGAAAGATTCTTCATGGTCTGAATTGAATTGTTGTAGATGAGTGTGCATTAAGTTAATACTGTGCAGCTAATTATGAAAGGTAAAGGAGAGGAAGGGAAGTAATCGGTTATGTGATTTAGAGACGCTGCTGTCCCCAGTGAACCCTCCCATTAAAAGCCCAGGTAACCCTGATGATGAGAATTCTTCTAGCGCTTGTCTCTGATTTCAATACTGCAATTAAAATGGCCACCGGTGACTAATTAACCCATTTAACTCTGTTTGTCTGTGGCATTTATTACAGCAGAGAGTTAAATGCGGTGACACTCTGCTGCTTTATGTCCTGTCCCAAGTATATATGTGGAGTTAATTCTTTATTCTTTATTTATGCTTCTGTATGCATTTATGATAATTACAAAAATGAGCCAAGAATCTGTCGTCCCAGTGTGATTCTGCCAAGCTCAATGAAAGCTGTATTCTGGGAAATAAATTCTTTTTGCTTAGAGTCAAAACAAGCTCAAGTGGCAGTCATATGGCTTTTGTTCCAAAGCTATCAATTCAGAGGATCCATGAGATGCTATCCTCATGCTGTGAGTACATGAAGAAGTACTCAGTCATTTAATCCTTTCGGCTAGACTCTTATCGGTAAGCTGGGTATCCTGTGTTCATTGATCAAAGTCACCTGAATCAGCTAAATGAGAGTGAATATTTAAAAAAGGGAAAAAGGAATACATACGGTGGTACTGAGTGATTTTCAGCTAATTTCAGAAAGTGTAACGTTCACGGGTCTTCTGCATCGAATGGCTTGACACTCAGTCGCACGCCCCTAGGGTCTGGAAGACTCTAACAAGGCACTGAGTGTTGAAAGGACTTGCTGAAGAGAGGTCCTTGCAGAGGATGTGCCTGCCCAGTAAAGGAAGGGGCTGATGTCGCGGGAGGTCACACTTCACTATTTCTTCTGTGTTTCCAGGGAACTTTGAAAAACCCCTTGAATTGCTTTTTTTCCTCTAGAAAACCAACAGAAATGTTGAGATGTGCATCAAGCTTTTACTGATTCCTTTAAATATCTGTTAATATTTTCTCTTTTCTCACATTATTGCTGTGTGGTCTTACACATAGTTTGAGACACTAACCATCCATAACCCTGACTTTTAAGTTGAATTTTCTAAGTCTTTTCTGACATATCTGTTTGTTCTTTAGATAATTTATATCAGTTTTTTTTGAATTCATAAAATTTAGCCTGTCTTCATTTTGCTTCTAACATGGTATTGTTTTGCTTTATGCCAAGATAATATTGGCATCAGAAAGTTTCTTTAAGTTTCCTTTTGAGGAAGGCATGATGCTGTTCTTGCCTATGAGATGAGACCATGTCACTGAATGATTATAACCATAGTTTCTGAAGATTTGATGTCTGGTTGGGTCTCCAGAGCTACCCTACAGTAACTGTGCGACTTTGCACAAAGTTTTTAACTTTCAACCTCACCTAACCAGTAAAAACATGATTATTCTCCTCAAAGGGTTATAGCAGGGTCAGCAAGCCATAGCTCTAGGGCCAAATCCAACTCACCACCTGTTTTTATAAATAAAATTCTATTGGAACACAGCCATACCCAGTTCTTACATTTCTTCTATGGCTGCTTTTGAGCTGCAGCTGCACAGTTGAATAGTTACGACAGAGACTGTGTGGCAATCTCTAAAATATTTTTCATCTGTTAATAGGAATGGTTTACTAATCACTAGATAGAATATTAAATTTGTGTGTTAGTGTATAAAACATATAAAAATATATTTGTGTATAATATGACCTACATACATCTATGTCCATTGTTGTTGTTCAGTCGCTAACTCGAGTCTGACTCTTTGAGACCCCATGAACTGCAGCATGCCAAGCTCCTCTATCCTTCACTATCTCCTGGAGTTTGCTCAAATTCATACCCATCAAATCTATGATGCTACCTAACCATCTCATCCTCTGTTGCCCCCTTCTCCTCATGCCCTCAGTCTTTCCCAGCATCGGGGTCTTTTCCAATGAGTCAGCTCTACCCATCAGGTGGCCAAAGTATTGGAGCTTCAGCTTAAGCGTCAGCATCAGTCCTTCCAGTGAATATTCAGGATTGGTTCCCTTTAGGATTAAGTGGTTTGATCGCCTTGCAGTTCAAGGGACTCTCAAGAGTTTTCCCCAGGACCACAGTTCACAAGTATCCATTCATTGTTGCCGCCTTCTCCTTTTGGCCTCAATCTTTCCCAGAACCAGGGTCTTTTTCAGTGAGTTCAGTCTTTATATCAGGTGTCCAAAGTATTGGAGCTTCAGCTTCAGCAACAGTACATATGTAATATGTTTATAAAGAGTTTCAACATAATGCTGTCACACTGCAAGCATTCAATATATGTTGACAACTATTATTTAAATATTATTCTGTTAAATCAGTTCTACTTCATTATTAAAAAATCAGCTATGAAGAACACATTAGATGAAGTATCACTAAGTCCTCAAGTTAAACAATATTTTTCTTTAAAAATATTTTCTAAAATAAAGGCATTATTTATCATTTAAGCAAGTGTTGATTATAAATATATATATCATGACACTTTTCCCAATGGAGTAATTTCCTAAAATGGCCATGAAAAATTACTATCAACTTGGTAGCTTGAAACAATAGAAATTTATTGTCTGACAGTTCAGAGGCTGGAATCTGAGGCCATGAGATCAGTAGAGCCATATTCTCTCTGAAGGGTCTAGGGGAGGCCTCTTCCAGCTTCTGGTGGTTGCAAGCCCTTGGTGTCTTTGGCTTTCAAAAGCACAATTCTAATCTGTGCCGCTATGGTCACATAGCATCACACTGTGCCCATCTTCACATGATCTTCTCTGAGTATCTGTGTCCAGATTTCTCTCTTGCCTTATGGATTCTAGTCATTGGCAGGTGTTCCCTGTTTCCATCCTCAGGGCTCACCATTGGGGGTGGCTGCAGTTACTGATCCTGCAACATCCTTTGTTTAGTGATGTGGCAGGAAGCATTCTTAGTCTGCAGTTCTCTGGGTAGACTGGGTTTAGCTGGAAGTTTTCTTGGGTATCCTCATAAGGATGGTGAGAGACTGGTGTGACTGGTATTATGTAATCTCACAAGGCTGGATCTTGTAGAGGAGGAAAAATCATTCTCTTTCTACTTTTCTCATTGGAAAAGTCCCTGATGCTGGCAAAGATTGAAGGCAGGAGGAGAAGGGGACAACAGAGGATGAGATGGTTGAATGGCATCACCAACTCGATGGATATAAGTTTGAACAAAGTCTGGGAGAGGGAGAATCCTGGTATGCTGCAGTCCATAGGGTCATAAAGAGTCAAACACGACTGAGTGACTGAACAGTAACAACAACNGATTGAAGGCAGGAGGAGAAGGGGACAACAGAGGATGAGATGGTTGAATGGCATCACCAACTCGATGGATATAAGTTTGAACAAAGTCTGGGAGAGGGAGAATCCTGGTATGCTGCAGTCCATAGGGTCATAAAGAGTCAAACACGACTGAGTGACTGAACAGTAACAACAACCACAACCCTTCTGAGTTATTGGCTGAATCTCCCTCACCCCTGGTAATAAAAGGATAGCAAGAGAAAAAGAAAGTTTATTAACATGTATACTTCACGTATACATGGAAGATCCCAGGGAAAAATGAGCAGCTCCTTGAGATGGCCCATGCCATCACTTTGATACCATCTTTAGCTAAAGACAAAAATGATGCTGGGGTGGGGACATGGTCAAATATGGGAGGGTACCAGGAAAAGTATGGTAAGAAAGGGTGAGGTTTTTTAATGCAGATTTTAAGCCTCTGCCTTCCCCATTGATAAGTTTCTTGTAGTTTAGTGCCGTCTTACTCTTCATGTTACAGAGAGGAAGACACACTTACAAATGGAGATTTCTTTTATAAATTTAAATGTTTGTTACAAAAAGATGACTTCTACCCTGCTTTCAGCGCATCTCCTGTACCTGTCCTTTCCCAGTTTGGAACCAGTCCGTTGTTCCATGTCCAGTTCTAACTGTTGCTTCTTGACCTATATACAAGTTTCTCAGAAGGCAGGTAAGGTGGTGTGGTATTCCCCTCTCTTGAAGAATTTTCCACAGTTTGTTGTGATCCACAGTCACAAAGTCTTTAGCGTAGCCAATGAAGCAGAAGTAGATATTTTCCTGGAATTCCCTTGCTGTTTCTATGATCCAGCTGATGTTAACAATTTGATCTCTGGTTCCTCTGCCTTTTCTAAATCCAGCTTTTACATCTGGAAGTTCTCAGTTCAAGTACTATTGAAGTCTAGCTTGCAGGATTTTAAACATTACCTTGCTAGCAAGTGAAGTGAGTGCAACTGTGTGATAGTTTGAACATTCTTTGGTGCCTGTGTCTGTAGTTTCTCAAAAATAATCAGCTCAAAATAATTCTTTGGCCAAAGCAGCCTTTCCTGGGGTGGCACACTCTACTGCTCTTTGGCCTCCAAGGTGGTACCTCCCAAACAGGCGCTTAAGTCCGGATACCATCAGGAAGCTCGGCTGGAGGGGGGTTGGCCAGCGTATCTAGAGCACGTGGCTCGGGCTCTCTTGGCCTAGTGGCTGGGATCCAAGAGGGAGTCTCTAAGAGTGAACGTTCCGAGAGACGGGGATGGAAGTCGCAACGCTTATGATCTGACCTCAGAGCCATATTCTATTAATGCAGGCAAATCACTTAGCCCAGCCCCAGTCGTGGAGAGGGCTGGGGGAAGGGAGTGGAGAGATAATGCCACTTTATCTCCTGATGTGATCAGTAAGGGAATACAGGACAGGAAAGGAGCTGGCGGCTTCTTTGACTTCCTGCCACATCGAATATAGCCGTCGTGCAAAATCTGATGTAGAGTTTTCCTATTCTCCCTTTCCATCTTTGTGTGTGTGTGTGTGTGTGTGTGTGTGTGTGTATAGATACTTGTACACATCTGCNGTTCAGTTCAGTCGCTCAGTCATGTCTGACTCTTTCCAACTCCATGAATCACAGCACGCCAGGCCTCCATTAATATTAAGTTCCCTTTAATACACACACACATATAATACGTAAAATCTTTCGAGGATGATCAATACTTCTATGGCTTTATCTCAACTTCTTGATCTAATCCTGAGGCAAAATCCTGATCTTCTCCTGCTATTGACAAGAAAAAATACTTGCTGAAACTATTTGAATCATGTAGTCCTAACCCAGATCCTGGACATCAAATTCCATCCCTCCTGTTGACACTGAAGGTTCAGAGATGATTTTTCTAAGCATCACGGATTATTAATTTTAAAATGGACCCCTGGTCATAGAATATAATGGCTTGCAAGGAGTTTATGGGTACTAATTTATTATTTTTTTTCCCTTGAGCTATTATCACTAAGCATACCCTGTTAGAATTTCCAGGGCAAGTAAATGCTGGTATGTATGAAGTTAATTTTTCATTCCGGGGCATATTTTTATTGAAAAAGCATGTTTGTATTAATGAATAAATAAGTACTATTTAAAACTTAATTGTTATTGAATAGGTATTACCATAAAAGTGATAATATTCTTTCTAATCTAATGGGCTTTTAGAACTTGTCAGTAGAAGCAGAAATTCACTAATAGTTAAAAACACATGTGATTAAAAATGGCAAATATTGGCATAAATTTTCCGTGATCATTTTACATTATTTTCACCTCTCAACTCCTAGAAGCCCATTGCTGGACTAAGATTTATTCAAGGTACCTAAGTCCAGTTCAGTTCAGTTCAGTCGTGTCCAAAATTTGCAACCCCATGGACTGCAACACGCCTGGCTTCCCCGTTCATCACCAGCTCCTGGAGTGTGCTCCAACTTGTGTCCATTGAGTCAGTGATGCCATCCAACCATCTCATCCTCTGTCATCCCCTTCTCCTCCCACCTTCAGTATTTCCCAGCAACAGGGTCTTTTCCAAGGAGTCAGTTCTTCACATAAGTGGGCTAAACTATTGCCATTTCAGCTTCAGCATCAGTCCTTCCAATGAATATTCAGAACTAATTTCCTTTAGGATGGACTGATTGGATCTCCTAGCAGTCCAAAGAACTGTCAAGAGTCTTCTCCAACACCACAGTTCAAAAGCATCAATTCTTCAGTGCTCAGCTTTCTTTATAGTCCAACTCTCACATCCATACATGATTACTGGAAAAAAACAGCTTTGACTAGATGGACCTCTGTTGGCAAAGTAATGTCTCTGCTTTTTAATATGCTGTCTAGATTGATCATAGCTTATCTTCCAAGGCACAAGCATCTTTTAATTTCATGGCTGCAGTCACCATCTGCAGTGATTTTGGAGCCCAAGAAAATAAAGTCAGCCACTGTTTCTACTGTTCCCCCATCTATTTTCCATGAAGTAATGGGACTGGATGCCATGATCTTAGTTTTCTGTATGTTGAGCTTTAAGCCAACTTTTTCACTCTCCTCTTTCACTTTCATCAAGAGGCTCTTTAGTTCTTCTTTACTTTCTGCCATAAGGGAGGTGTCATCTGCATATCTGAGGTTATTGCTGTTTCTCCCAGGAATCTTGATTCCAGCTTGTGCTCCCTCCAGCCCAGCGTTTCTCATGATGTACTCTGCATAGAAATTAAATAAGCAGCATGACAGTATACAGCCTTGATGTACCCCTTTCCTGATTTGGAACCAGTCTGTTGTTCCACCCTAGTTCTAGCTGTTGATTCTTAACCTGCTTACAGATTTCTCAGGTTGCAGGTCAGATGGTCTGGTATTCCCATCTCTTTCAGAATTTTCCACAGTTGATTGTGATCCACACAGTCAGAGGCTTTGGCATAGTCAATAAAGCAGAACTAGATGTTTTTCTAGAACTCTCTTGCTTTTTCCATGATCCAGTGGGTGTTGGCAATTTGATCTCTGGTTCCTCTGCCTTTTCTAAAACCAGCTTGAACATCAAGAAGTTCATGAGTCATGTATTGCTGAGGCCTGGCTTGGAGAATTTTGAGCATTACTTTACTAGCATGTGAGATGAGTGCAATTGTGCGGTAGTTTGAGCATTCTCTGGCATTGCCTTTCTTTGAGATTGGAATGAAAACTGACCTTTTCCAGTCCTGTGGCCACTGCTGAGTTGTCCAAATTTGCTGGCATATTGAGTGTAGCACTTTCACAGCATCATCTTTTAGGATTTGAAATAGCTCAGCTGGAATTCCATCACCTCCACTATGTTTGTTTGTAGTGACACTTCCTAAGAGCCATTTGACTTTGCATTCCAGGATGTCTGGCCCAGGGTGAGTGATCACACCATTGTGGTTATCTGGGTCATGAAGATCTTTTTTGTATAATTTGTCTGTGTGTTCTTGTCACCTCTTCTTGATATCTTCTGCTTCTGTTAGGTCTATACCATATAATTTCTGTCCTTTTATGCTCATCTTTGCATGAAATCATCCCTTGGTATCTCTGATTTTCTTGAAGAGATCTCTAGTCTTTCTCATTCTATTGTTTTCCTCTATTTCTTTGCACTGACCACTGTGGAAGGCTTTCTTATCTTTCCTTGCTATTCATTGGATCTCTTCATTCAGATGGGCATATCTTTCCTTTTCTCCTTTGCTTTTCACTTCTCTTCTTTTCACAGCTATTTGTAAGACCTCCTGAGACAATCATTTTGACTTTTTGCATTTCTTTTTCTTTAGTATAGTCTTGATCCTTGCCTCCTACACAATGTCATGAAACTCTGTCCATAGTTCTTCAGGGACTCTGTCTATCAGATCTAATCCCTTTAATCTATTTGTCCCTTCTACTGTGTAATCATAAGAGATTTTATTTAGTTTATACCTAAATGTTCTAGTGGTTTTCCCTACTTTCTTCAACTTCAGTCTGAATTTTTCAATAAGGTGTTCATGATCTGAGCCACGGTCAGCTCCTAGTCTTGTTTTTACTGACTGCATAGAGCTTCTCCATCTTTGGTTGCAAGAATATAATCAACCTGATTTCACTATTGACCATCTGGTGATGTCCATGTATAGAGTCTTATCTCTCTTTTTTTTTTTTTTAGACTCTTCTCTTGTGTTGTTGGAAGAGGGTGTTTGCTATGATCAGTGCATTCTCTTGGCAAAAGTCTATGCCTTTGCCCTGCTTCATTTTGTACTCCAAGGCCAAACTTGCCTGTTACTCCAGGTATCTCTTGACTTCCTACTTTGACATTCCAGTCCCCTGTGAAGAAAAGGACATTTTTTTTGATTGTTAGTTCTAGAAGGTCTTGTACGTCTTCATAGAACAATTCAACTTCAGCCTCTTTAGCATTAGTGGTTGGGGCTTAGACTTGGATCACTGTGCTGTTGAGTGGTTTGCCTTGAAAACGAACAGAGATCATTTTGTCATTTTTGAGACTGCACCCAAGTACTGTGTTTTAGACTCTTTCATTGACTCTGAAGGCCACTCCATTTCTTCTAAGGGATTCTTGCCCATAGTAATATATATAATCATCTGAATTAAATTCACTCATTCCAGTCCATTTTAGTTCACGGATTCCTAAGATGTCAACGTTCGCTCTTACCATCTCCTTTTTGATCACTTCCAATTTGCCTTGACTCATGGACCTAACATTCCAGGTTCCTATGAAATATTGTTCTTTACAGTATCAGATTTTACTCCATCACCAGTCACATCCACAACTGGGTGTTGTTTTCACTTTGACTCTGTCTCCATTCTTTCTGGTGTTTTTTCTCAACTCTTCTCCAGTAGTGTATTAGGCACCTATCCACCTGGAGAGTTCATCTTTCAGTCCTATCTTTTTGCCTTTTCATACTGTTCATGGCGTTCTCAAGGCAAAAATACTAAAGTGGTTTGCCATTGCCTTTTCCAGGGGACCACGTTTTGTCAGAACTCTCCACCATAACCCATCTGTCTTGGTTGGCCCTACACAGCATGTCTCATAGTTTCATTGAGTAAGACAAGGCTGTGATCCATGTGATCAATTTGGTTAGCTGACTGTGATTGTGATTTTCATTCTGTCAGCCCTCTGTTGAGAGGCTTATGGAAGCTTCCTGATGGGAGAGACTGACTGATGGGGAAACTGGGTGTTGTTCTGATGGGTGGGGCCATGCTCGTTAAATCTTTAATCCAATTTTCTGTTGATGGGTGGGGCTGTGTTCTCTCCCTGTTGTTTGATGGGAGACCAAGCTATGGTGGAGGTAATGGAGATAACGGCGACCTCCTTCGAAAGGTCTTGTGCATGCACTGTTGTATTCAGTGCCCCTGACCCCGCAGCAGGCCACTGTTGACCCACGCCTCCACTGGAGAGTCCTGGACACTCACAGGCAAGTCTGGGTCAGTCTCCTGTGGGGTCACTGCTCCTTTCTTCTGGGTCTTGGTGCACGCAAGATTTTGTCTGTGCCCTTCACGAGTCTGTCTCCCCAGTCCTGTGTAAGTTCTGGAATCAAATCTCACTGGCCTCCAAAGGCAAATTTCCTGGGATTTCTCAGTCCCTTTGCCAGGGACTATCCCCAGGTTGGGAAATCTTTTGTGGGTTCTAGAACTTTCTTAACAGTGTGAGAATTTATTTGGTATAATTGTTCTGCAGTTTGCAGGTCATCTGCTCGGTGGCTCTGTGGTGGGGTTAATGGCGACCTCCTCCAAGAGAGCTTATGCCACACTGTGTGACCCAGGTCTACTGCACGCAGAGCCCCTTCCCCTGCAGAAGGCCACTGCTGCCCTGTGCCTCCGCAGGAGGTGCTCAAGCACTCAGAGTCAGGTCAGGCACCGCCTCTGTGGGGTCCCTGGGTCCTGGTGTACCCAAGGTTTAGTTGGAGCCCTTTGAGGATCTCTGGCATCTCAAGGCACCTAGTACCCATAATAGTTCAGAAATTACCAATTTTCTCATCGTTTTACTATTTGTCTCTCTCCACTTCAGCTTAGTGGAATGTTTTACAGTTGAAACTTCTTATTCTGAA
This sequence comes from Neotragus moschatus, assembly GCA_006410615.1. Taxonomy (NCBI): domain Eukaryota; kingdom Metazoa; phylum Chordata; class Mammalia; order Artiodactyla; family Bovidae; genus Neotragus; species Neotragus moschatus. The sequence continues at coordinate 51,775 of SJYA01002539.1, forward strand.
ATAATAAACTCCAGTCCCCCGTGTTGTCTCCAGATTGGGCCTGAGATACAAGGCAGCAGGGGTCACCTGTTCATGTAGACCAGTGGGTGGGGGAAGACTGAGCTTATAGGAGGGATCCACTGGGCATCTCTTCCTGTCAGACATCACACACAGTCCACCAGGGACCACTGCAGCCTCTGCCTTCAGGATGTATCCAAACTCCCTCCACTTCTCAACACCCTCTGCTGAGCCACCATCACCCCTGCCAGGATCCCTGCAGAAGCCCCTGCCTCCATCCTGCCCACCTAGAGTCTGTTCTCAACACCACAGGCAGAGGGATCCCCTTTGTAAGCCCAGCTTTAGCAAGATATTACTCAAAAAATTTGTTATGGTTTTTTGTACCATCTTATGGAAAAACCCAAAGGAATTGTTTGCCCAACCCAATATAAGATCAGACCTGCTGTTTATGTGCTTTGACAGATGTATACATTCGTGCAAGCACTGACAAAGTGATCCTCTAAAAATATGAACCAGATTATGACTTTGGGATGGCTCCCGAATCAGTTGGAGCAAAAGCCAGCAGCCTGCTGAGGCTGACAAAGGCTTGTGATCTGGGCCCCACTGCCTGTCCCATCACGGTCTCCAGGACACTCTTCAGTTCACACGATGGCCTTCTCATCTCTCTGACATGCTGAGCAAGCACCTACCTCAGGGTCTTGTCACTGTTCTCCTTTTCTGGAACATTCCTTCAAGATGTGTAT
>SJYA01002539.1:52696-94197 GCA_006410615.1 Neotragus moschatus
TTCCAATTTGCCTTGACTCATGGACCTAACATTCCAGGTTCCTATGAAATATTGTTCTTTACAGTATCAGATTTTACTCCATCACCAGTCACATCCACAACTGGGTGTTGTTTTCACTTTGACTCTGTCTCCATTCTTTCTGGTGTTTTTTCTCAACTCTTCTCCAGTAGTGTATTAGGCACCTATCCACCTGGAGAGTTCATCTTTCAGTCCTATCTTTTTGCCTTTTCATACTGTTCATGGCGTTCTCAAGGCAAAAATACTAAAGTGGTTTGCCATTGCCTTTTCCAGGGGACCACGTTTTGTCAGAACTCTCCACCATAACCCATCTGTCTTGGTTGGCCCTACACAGCATGTCTCATAGTTTCATTGAGTAAGACAAGGCTGTGATCCATGTGATCAATTTGGTTAGCTGACTGTGATTGTGATTTTCATTCTGTCAGCCCTCTGTTGAGAGGCTTATGGAAGCTTCCTGATGGGAGAGACTGACTGATGGGGAAACTGGGTGTTGTTCTGATGGGTGGGGCCATGCTCGTTAAATCTTTAATCCAATTTTCTGTTGATGGGTGGGGCTGTGCTCTCTCCCTGTTGTTTGATGGGAGACCAAGCTATGGTGGAGGTAATGGAGATAACGGCGACCTCCTTCGAAAGGTCTTGTGCATGCACTGTTGTATTCAGTGCCCCTGACCCCGCAGCAGGCCACTGTTGACCCACGCCTCCACTGGAGAGTCCTGGACACTCACAGGCAAGTCTGGGTCAGTCTCCTGTGGGGTCACTGCTCCTTTCTTCTGGGTCTTGGTGCACGCAAGATTTTGTTTGTGCCCTTCACGAGTCTGTCTCCCCAGTCCTGTGTAAGTTCTGGAATCAAATCTCACTGGCCTCCAAAGGCAAATTTCCTGGGATTTCTCAGTCCCTTTGCCAGGGACTATCCCCAGGTTGGGAAATCTTTTGTGGGTTCTAGAACTTTCTTAACAGTGTGAGAATTTATTTGGTATAATTGTTCTGCAGTTTGCAGGTCATCTGCTCGGTGGCTCTGTGGTGGGGTTAATGGCGACCTCCTCCAAGAGAGCTTATGCCACACTGTGTGACCCAGGTCTACTGCACGCAGAGCCCCTTCCCCTGCAGAAGGCCACTGCTGCCCTGTGCCTCCGCAGGAGGTGCTCAAGCACTCAGAGTCAGGTCAGGCACCGCCTCTGTGGGGTCCCTGGGTCCTGGTGTACCCAAGGTTTAGTTGGAGCCCTTTGAGGATCTCTGGCATCTCAAGGCACCTAGTACCCATAATAGTTCAGAAATTACCAATTTTCTCATCGTTTTACTATTTGTCTCTCTCCACTTCAGCTTAGTGGAATGTTTTACAGTTGAAACTTCTTATTCTGAAATAATAAACTCCAGTCCCCCGTGTTGTCTCCAGATTGGGCCTGAGATACAAGGCAGCAGGGGTCACCTGTTCATGTAGACCAGTGGGTGGGGGAAGACTGAGCTTATAGGAGGGATCCACTGGGCATCTCTTCCTGTCAGACATCACACACAGTCCACCAGGGACCACTGCAGCCTCTGCCTTCAGGATGTATCCAAACTCCCTCCACTTCTCAGCACCCTCTGCTGAGCCACCGTCACCCCTGCCAGGATCCCTGCAGAAGCCCCTGCCTCCATCCTGCCCACCTAGAGTCTGTTCTCAACACCACAGGCAGAGGGATCCCCTTTGTAAGCCCAGCTTTAGCAAGATATTGCTCAAAAAATTTGTTATGGTTTTTTGTACCATCTTATGGAAAAACCCAAAGGAATTGTTTGCCCAACCCAATATAAGATCAGACCTGCTGTTTATGTGCTTTGACAGATGTATACATTCGTGCAAGCACTGACAAAGTGATCCTGTAAAAATATGAACCAGATTATGACTTTGGGATGGCTCCCAAATCAGTTGGAGCAAAAGCCAGCAGCCTGCTGAGGCTGACAAAGGCTTGTGATCTGGGCCCCACTCCCTGTCCCATCACTGTCTCCAGGACATGCTTCAGTTCACACGATGGCCTTCTCATCTCTCTAANAAGATCAGACCTGCTGTTTATGTGCTTTGACAGATGTATACATTCGTGCAAGCACTGACAAAGTGATCCTCTAAAAATATGAACCAGATTATGACTTTGGGATGGCTCCCGAATCAGTTGGAGCAAAAGCCAGCAGCCTGCTGAGGCTGACAAAGGCTTGTGATCTGGGCCCCACTGCCTGTCCCATCACGGTCTCCAGGACACTCTTCAGTTCACACGATGGCCTTCTCATCTCTCTAACATGCTGAGCAAGCACCTACCTCAGGGTCTTGTCACTGTTCTCCTTTTCTGGAACATTCCTTCAAGCCAGCACCACGTGTAGGTCTGTGCCCCAGGTCACCTTCTCAGGGAGGTCTCCCATAGCCACTGTGCTGACAGTAACAACCCCCTCCGTGCACACACAAACACACAAGCGCACACACACATGTTTTGCCTATATCTGCTCAGCTTCATCTTTCCCATCACACTGTTAGTTTCCTGTGGCTAATGTAACAGACTACCACAAACTTGGTGGCTTAAAACAGCAGAAGTTATGCTTTTAGAGTGCTGGAGATCGGGAGTCCAAAATCAAGGTGTTGGCAGGGTTGGTTCCTTCTAGGTGTTCTGAAGGAGAAGCCAAGCTTGGCCTCCCTTCTCCTTCTGGCCATCCTTGTCCTTCCTTCACTTGTGGCCACGTCCCTACGGTCTCTGTCTCCGTCTTCACGTCACCTTCCTCTCTCTGTCTCTGCATGTCCTTTTCTGTCGCCTATAAGGACACTTTCATTGGATTTAGGGCCCACCCTAATCCAGTGAGATCGCTTCTTGACCCTTTATTACATCTGCAAAGACCCTATTTCAAATGAGGTTACATTCTGAGCTTCCAAGTGGGCATGAATTTTGGAGGACTATTGATCAACCCAGTGCACACTTGTCACTTTCTGGCAAATAATGTATTTTCGGTAATCAATACCCAGTTACCATTAGAAGGTTCTCCGAGGACAGGAAGTTTTGTCCACTGTGCAACCCCCATGGCCTCTCCAGTTGGCTGGAAGAATGAACTCCAAAGTCAGGCGGGCAGCCAGGCAGCTTGCAGGAATATGGCAGGAGGTGAGGGCTACTGGCCTTACTGAAATAAGCTGACCCCATGGACTGCAGCATGCCAGACTTTTCTGTCCTCCGCTGTCTCCCAGAGTTTGCTCAAATTCATGTCCATTGAGTCTGTGATACTATCTGTCTCATCTTCTGCTGCCCCCTTCTCCTTTTGGCTTCAGTCTTTCCCAGCACCAGGGTCTTTTCCAGTGAGTCAGCTCTTTGCATCAAGTGGCCAAAGTATTAGAGCCTCAGCTTCAGCATCAGTCCTTCCAATGACTATTCGGTGTTGATTTCCTTTAGGATGGACTGGTCTGATCTCCTTGCTGTCCAAGGGACTCTCAAGAGTCTTCTCCGGCACCACATTTCGAAAGTGCTCACCCATCTTTATGGTCCAATTCTCAATTCCATACATGACTATGGGAAAAATCATAGCTTTGATTGTACAGACCTTTGTTGACAAAGTGATGTCTCTGCTTTGTAGCAATTAACCATATAGAGCAGCTTTTTGCTTGGTGACACACTCTTCAGGGATGAAAATTAAAATATTCATGGTTCTGTGTGTTTATCATTGGATAAGTTCTTATCTATCAACAAGCATGAAGATACCTCCATTTTGTAAAACAAAACAAAGAAATCTTTCCATCTAACTTATTCTTGTGACCACTGGCTCTGCAGCCTCTTCACTCTTATCTTGTAAACAAGACAAAGTCAAAAAACAAAATGTCTCACCTTGTGGTCTCTGGATGGTAAAGGAAAGCCAATATGGTCTTTAAAACTTTTAGAGTTCAGATGATTATAAATGGCTGAGACTTTTGTAGATTTAATTAATATCCGTAGCCTGGCTTCCCATGGAGTTTATTGACCTTGCAATCAAATTGAACTCTGTCCCTCTGACATAAAGCTTTGCTGAAAGTCTCAGTGTGAATTCCTGAAGACTCTTGATTGTCCTGGGGCTCTTTTCAACACAGAAGGAAACTTGATAAAAATGTTGTGGCAGGACATCAACTCTTTGGTTGCGGTGCCAGCCTAACATGGTAACAAATTTCAGACTGTTTGCTGTTTAGCTGTGTGCTAAGTGCCTTGTAATTTTAACAGCTCAGAGAGTCCTTATAAGAGTGAGGACCAAGTCACAATATTGTTGGTCTGTGTGACAAGTTTTAATGGAGAAAAGGTTACATTTACATATTCTCTAGTTCCATAAACATTTCTAAAGTGAAGCTCAGTAACGAATGAGAGATATGAGCTGGGCTTCTGTAGAAAATTGTAGATGGTTCTTATTTCCTATTCTTCTTTTCTTTGTCTAGTTATATGTAATACCTGACATTTCTGGAGGGCCCACATTGCTCTAAGGGGTTCATATATATTAATTCTAATCATCCCACAATACTCTAAGGTAGGAATTATTATCTCACTGTAACACTTGAACTCCATGGATATTTATGCCAGCCAGTGGTGGATCAGCAGTGAGCAAGACACACAGAAGAGGAGAATTCATGGTGCAGCAGGATTTGAACCAACTCTGCGTACAAAGAACTCTTCTTGAGCTAAGACTGCATCTGGAGGGGTTAGGTGGAAAAATTTGTTTCCAAAATGGCACCTTTTAATGTCCAGTTTTTACTGTAGGTTCAAGCAGTGTCTCTTCTTACACTTAGATTCCTTCCAATAAGTATAATGTACAAAAGTAAAAGTTTATTTTTTTTAAAAAGTGGTATTACATAAAGTTTAAATGTGTGTATGTGTGTATGTGTATAAGTCTTAGAATAACAATTAGCAGTATATACCAACTGAAGCGACTTAGCAGCAGCAGCAGCAGCAGTATATACCTAGCTTTGGGGGTTTCCCAGGTGGCTCTAGTGGTAAAAGAACCCTCCTGCCAATGCAGGAGACTTAAGAGTTGCGGGTTCCATCCCAGGGTCAGGAAGATCCCCTGGAGGAAGGCATAGCAACCCACTCCAGTATTCTTGCCTGGAGAATCCCATGGACAGAGGAGCCTGGTGGGCTACAATCCATAGGGTCACACAGAGTCAAACATGACTGAAGTGACTTAGCATGCACACACACATCTAGCTTTTAATAGTTTGCCCAGCACTTTCACTTTCATATTTTATGCTGTCTTTTAAAAAGAAGTCCTGTGAAATAGATGGCATTATTCTTTATATTTGATCCATGGAAACCAATACCAGCAAGCACTGAGGGACTCTCCTATATACATTTGTCATCTAGAAGGGAGAAAGCCAGATGTTCAAGTTCTGAACTCTTTCCTAATTGTTTGGATGCCAAATCCTGTACTTCTTCTACTGCAGTAATCAAGAAATAAGAGATTTATATATAACATGCTCAACAAAAAAATGATCAAATGCTTCTACTTTTCAAATGGGTTCATCTGTATCATTTTTATAGAGTTCAAATATATGTGTTAATACATGATATTCGTTTTTCTCTTTCTGACTTACTTCATTCTATATGACAGTCTCTAAGGCCCATCCTCTGCAAATATCACAATTTCATTCCTTTTTATAATGGAATAGATAGCTAATGACAACCTACTGTATAGCCCAGGGAACTCTGTTCAGTGCTCTGTGGTAACCTAAATGGGAAGGAAATCTAAAAAAGAGGAGATAATGTGTATACATATGGCTGATTCACTTTGCTGTATAGCAGATACTAATATAAGATCATAAAGCAGCTATACTATAATAATTTTTTTTTAAAGATCAAATAACAGAACATATGTAGACCAGGGTATCTCAATCTTGGCTCTAGTGATATTTTGGGGCAGGTAATTCTTTGTCATAGGGAACTGTCTGTGCAATATAGGATGTTGAGCAGGATTCCTGGGGTCTGCTCCCTGGATATCAATAGCGTCTTCCAGTTGTTACAACCAAAACTGTCTTCTGACCTTGTCAGATGTCCCCTGGGGACACAGTTTTAAGTGTATTTTTTCTAAGTGTATTTTTTAGACTTTTAGACTTTATTTCAAGACAGCAATTACAGTAGGCATCATTGTTATATATTATATCTATTCGAAAGCAGATGGCCAGAGTTTTATTTCTGCTCCACCTCTTAAGTTTATGAACATCTCTAAGTCTATTAATTTCCTCCTCCATGAAATGAAAAGAAACTCCATATGGCTAGTTAAGGATTAAAGCATGACACCACGTGAACAGGGAACCTCGGCACTGACTTTTAGTCCACACTCGCAGTATTACTTAAGATGTCTGTTCTATAACCCGGAACATATGTAAATTTCCTTAGATTTCTTTGTCACAGTTCTGACCACAGACCAGGCCCAGACATTTTGTACTGAAGTGCAAAGCTCTTCGCGATCTCACACCAACCTTGCTTTCCAGCTTCCTTTCCACCGCCCCCTGCCTGGGTAACCCCCTTCCTGCAGCCTCCTGTCTCATAGCCGTCCTGGCTGAATGCACACCTTCCCTGAATCTGTCAGCCTTCTATGCCCCAGTGTCTCTCCTCGTGCTGTTCTTCTGCTGATTTTTTTTTTTTAACCAGAATTCTTTTGTCTTATGAACTTGGCTTGTCCTTCAGGATTAAAATCTCATGTAAGGGACAACCAGCAAGGAGCAAGCATAGCACGGGGAACTATATTCAGTATTTTGTAATAACCTATAAGTGGAAAGAATCTGAAAAAGAATATATATATCATATATCAATCACTTTGCTGTACCCCTGAAAATAATAAAACCCTGTAAATAAACTATACTTCAGTTGAAAACAAAAAAAAAAAAAACCTGGTATAAAGAATCCATGCCTTGTACTGAATTCTGGCCCAAATAAGACAGACATTTTATTTTGTCCAGCTCTTCTCGAGAGTCCATCTCCATGGGAAATACAAAATCTGAGCAGAATCTCTTTTAAGTGAAACAAAACCATTCCAGAAAAAGAGGCTCGTATGACTCTTGAAATTTTCCTTCTGTTGATTCTGGGCTCTGTGTGTATGTATGTAGTCTGGTATGCATCTGGTATACACAAGCAAGCCAAGTGCCCTAAGACTGTTCCTCCTGTACTCTTGTTCAAAGACTTTCTTATCTATGCCGTATAAGCCTAATAGAGCAATTCTCATCTGGTTAGTAAAATAGACTGAAATGAATCCTTTACTAATCACTTCCCAGTAGCATGAGCTTACTTGAATTCATATTAGTCATCCAGTGTACTCACAAGACATTCTAATTTTAATTTTAATTTATAGGTGTTCTGTAGATTTTGATTTAACTTGAACAAAGGATATAATTTTAAAAGGCTGCTATTATAAGAAAAAACACTATGCTATCTGGATGTTGCCTATTGAGGTGGTTTAGAATCATGCAGTGAAAGAAAATTCAATTAAAAAGAAAAACAAGCTTCCTGTGTTTTCATCCATAATTGTTTTTTTTACTGTGATCACCGAGCTGAAGAAGATCCAATAGTTGGTCCGTTATCAGCAACCATTTGAGTATGCTTTGTTGCAAAGGTGCTCCTCACACCATCCAGTCCTTTAAGAACTGAGCCAATTCAAAAGGAATCCTATTCCATATTGTCTTCGATAGCAGTAAGGCAGCAGCAACATGCTTCAAGATTTACTTGACAACCTCTACCAGGCATGATAAAGAAAAGATAAAGAGAACAGGTTAGAATCTACGAGGAAACTTTTAACCTTTTTCTGCTCCATTTCTGTCCCATTTTTCATGACGACTCTTCTGAGATGATAGCATTGACCTGGCATCAATAGGATGTATGCTTTTGAGTTGTTTTCTGGGAGTCAAGTGGGCGCTGCCAAGCTGTCTCAAGTCTCTTCCAGCCTATCCTTCAGATAAATAGTAGCCTTTTGTGGTTCAAGGGGTTAGGTTTTCATCTGTGGCCTCATGGGTTGCTTCCTTATTTCTCTGTTAAAAATTGATCCACTGCTTCAGAAATGGAATCCTTACATCCAACCATGTTAATGTCATGTTCTAACTCAAGGGTCCCCAACCTCCAGGATCTGATGCCTGATGATCTGAGGTGGAACCGATATAATAATACAAATAAAGTACACAGTAAATGTAATGTGCTTGAGTCATCCCCAATCCACCCACCACCGTCCCGCCCCACTCCAATCCATGGAAAAATTGTCTTTCATGAAAGCAATCCCTGGTGCCAGAAAGGTTGGGGATCGCTGCTCTAACTGGTTGAGTTGGTGAATTTCATGAAAGAGTATTCGTATGCATAATGGTACAGTCACCCTTGTGTTTTGTAATGGATTTAAGTATCCTGGAGCATGTTTCTCAAAATTAAATAAACAACTAGCTTCTTGGAGTAGCTCAGATATAAACAAGAGGATATAGAAAAAGAATGCACCGTGTATAAAATTTGTTTGAATAAACCTAACATTTTAAATAAATAATTTCCTTTTACGAAGGCTTCTTGTTACTCTACTTTTATCCTCAGAAAATTGTTTAGGGAATCTGTATGTTTTTAAAAGAAGAGATTATGATAATAGCAATATTAAACAAAAATATAACAAATATGGCAGAACTGGTATCAGGACATTTTAGGTTGGACTCATTCAGTTATATTTTCTCTTATCTGATAATTTAACTAAGTGCTATACCTGCCCAAGACTGTTGAAATAATATTTTGGAAAATAAATGTGATCTTGTAAATTATCTACTGAAGTCCAAATGAAAAATGTCTATATTAATAAGATTGTGCCATGGTAAGTCCTTTTTTTTTTCAGTCTTCATAAACATGGTAACTTCAGTGATCCATTTAATTTTAGTATATGTGCTGCCGAAGCGAGCACTCAGTGATCCATTTAAGATTATATAAGTGTATGTGCATGCATGCTTAGTTGTGTCTGACGCTTTAACAGCCCCATGGACTGCAGCCTGCTAGCCTCCTCTGTCCATGGAATTTTCCAGGCAAGAATATTTGAGTAGTTTGCCATTTCCTACTCCAGGGGATCTTCCTCACCTAGGGCTCGAACCTATGTCTCTTTCATCTCCTGCATTGATGGGGAGATTCTTTACCATTGTACCACCTGGGAAGCCCCAGATGTGTGTGTATGTATGTGTGTATATATATATATATATATATATATATACACTTACAAACCATTTGCTCAAGGAAATCTTTTCAAACCCTATTTTAAGTCAGTGCATGTGTAAGAAACATAAGAGGAGGAGACGGTTAGGTAGCATCACTGGCTCTGTGGACATGAATGTGAGCAAACTCTGGGAGATCGTGGAGTACAGAAGAGCCTGGCGTGCTGCAGTCCTGGGGGGAGGGGGATCGCAAATAGTTGGACACAACTTAGCGACTAAGCAACAACATGTGTAAGGAAACCAGGACCATCAGTTGTGAAATATTCCCAGGTAAACTCTCACAGGTGTTACGTAGATGAGTTGGCCACAGGCTACCAGTTGCAGGATTTCTCTCATGTTCTCCTGCTTTCTTGTTGTTCAGAGAATTTGGATGGAGAGACCCGGAGCTGCCTGAAGTGATACAGATGTTGCAACATCAGTTTCCTTCGGTCCAGTCTAATGCTGCAGCCTATTTACAGCACCTCTGTTTTGGAGACAACAAAATCAAAGCCGAGGTGAGCACTACTTGGAATCGTGAATGACTGGTGTCAGATTCATCATCACTTAGGTGTTCAGAGTACTGTTGAATGGGAGAAGAAAAATTCGAAGCTTAAAGTTATGCTATCAAAACTTAGATCCACACTTTTCATCTAAGTGTTTGGCTTGCCTATATATACATTCTTCTTTTTTAATATTTGAATACTGAAGGAATAGAGAACCAAGGATATACACTAATATCCACAGAGATGAGAGTATCAAATGCTAAACTTTTGATAATTTGCATTTTTCTTCTCAGTCCATCTCTGGAGTCATCTCTGCTCCTAAATTCTAAAGAAATACAAAGCATCTTCATGCTCTCCTCAGATTACATCAGGATTGCTACATCAGTTTATGGTATCATCTGTCTTCCTGGAAAACTCATTGATAAGAGGGAAATTTTAGGCAATAAACCAGCTTTGTGTTATAACCAAACTTTCGGAACCATTTGCAAACCTACCAGTGGATATGATACAGATATATGCATTCCATTAAAGAATCTCTTCTCTGTGTTCATCATATAAACAATTGTTAACATGCTCAAAATTTTTGGAATACTTCAAAGTGTACAAATTATGGTATGTGATATTTCTGGAAAATCACAGTGGTCAGCACAGCCAACTCTGATTTTTTTTTTTTTAGACAAGGGACAAGCATTTGCATATGAGCAGCTGAGTAATCAAATTTTTAAAAAAGATTTTATAAACTGTTGAGAGTCATCTCCATAGCATATAAGGAATTTGGGAGATAAGACTAAATTAGTTTAAGGGTGGAAAGCAGAGATTTGAAGATATAATTGCGATTTATTATAGATGGTGCTTGCTTGCATTGGGATGTGTGTAGACTAGCAGCTTTTCATCCTTTTTTTTTTTTTTTCCTGTTTCTCTTCCCCTGGGACTACAAAGGGCTTGACCCATGCTTTTTCTTATCAGAAAAGTCCTATTTCTTTGTGGAATGTATATAAGGTGGTGATTCACAAGCAGGTGTAATTTTGCCTCCCAAGGGACATGTCACAACATCTGGAGCCATCTTTGGTTGTCAGAATTGAAAAAATTTGTGGTGTGCCATTAGCATTTAGTGGGTGGCAGTCATGTGTTACCCACCTCATGCTGGGCTGCTCACCTCTGAAAAGTCAGTACTCAAGAGACAAGTGTTGGCAGGAAAGAAAAGGTTGCTTTATTCAGGAGACTGGCAACCTGGGAGAAGGTGGACTCATGTCCAAAAACCAACTCCCAACTGCTGATCAGGAAGCAAGAGATTTAAAGGGGGGATTTCCAGGGTTACAGGTTGGGGAGGGGGGCTACATGCAGAAACAGCACAGTCTGCTCTGACAGTCATCGTGAAATTGGTCATGCATTGATCTGATCAGCACCATCTTGATTGTTTTAAGTACAGTTCATCTTTAGTTCCAGGATCAGTTTGTTCTTATTTCCTTGAGGTCAGTTCTTGGAATTGTGTAAGATAGAGCAACTTATGTCATGACTACAATCTGGTTATCATGCAGTCAATGCCTTCCACTTGGCAGGGGTTTTAGTATCTGCAAAACAGCTCAGAGGATGTGACTCAGAATATTATGTATAACTCTTAAGGAGGAACTAAAGGTCCTTGACTATGTTAAATGGCTAAACTATTATTATTTTGTCTCCCTTGGCAGTTTTCCTTTCTGCATTTTCTCATTTCTCTGATTAAATTTATTCTTTGGCTAAAGTTTTTCTACAAAGAAGCAGGTGGGAAAAAATGGAGGATCTGTCCCCAGCAGGCACCATATGGTCCTGTTCAATTATAAAGAATGCTTGCAAAACATTCTGTAATAGAAGGGCAGCCTGGACAAAGAATTATCCAGTACCAAGTATCGGTAATGCCAAAGCTGAGATAAAAGAAATTATTATTCATCTAATATAGATTTTTTTTTACTATTTTTATTTTTTATTATTTTAAATATGAATGTCAAAAAATACTATTAAAATGATCTGAGGATAAATTAAATTATGTGGCTCTTGTCCCAAGTGGCAGTTCTCTTAGTCATTCTCAGCCTTTAGTAGAAAACAAAATAACCATTTAAAATGAAGGTGAGATTTCCGATTGAGGGATCACATGCCATCATTTTGCAAAGATTATAACTTTGAGGGTTTCTCTAGAGGCCATGAGAGAATCTTATCCCTTGATGGGTGTAAAGTGGATTCACAGATATTGTGGCAACCACAGCAGCAGGATGGACTCGTCCCCAAATTTGGTTCTGATGTCAAGACTGAGGAGAGCACACAAACCCCATGAGGGTTTGAAAAGGCCAGTTAATCACGTAATGAGGCTTATGTAGCTGAGCCTAGCGGCTTCCACATGGGACCGAAAGTGAGTGGAGAGCTCGGGAAAGGATGCCTAGGGGATTAGGTGGTAGATATGGCCTCCCCTGGGATGGGGTTCTTACCTGGGAACAGGATTTCTATGGTTCAAACTTCCTACTCGTACCAAAGGAGGAGGCATCAGAGCTTTGTCATCAGCTTGCTCGGATGCAAGCAGAAGGGACAGAGCTGTCAGAGGCCAAACATCAAACAAGGCCGTCATGTGGTCCATGCAGACACCATTACCTGGGCAAGCTGAAAGTCATTGCCTCTGTCTATGTGAGCCATGACCAGCCTTGAAACTTCATAGCAGTGGTGCCCAACATGGACTTGTGTGTGGTCACATTAGAAGCATCCTGGATTCTGTGGGAGACAAAACGGTGGTGTGAGAAGGGGGTGACCAGCACACTCAGCAGTGTCAGAAAGATACATCGTCCGCATCACTTCCCTGCTCACCAGCTGTGTCTCCTTGAACAGAACTGTCCACTCAAGCCTCCTTTCTTATCTTTAAAACAGAGATGCTGATCCCTCCCCTGTAGAGTTCTTATAGGGACTAAATGACTTAATGGATGCAAACTGCTAAGTGTTGATGTATTCATTCATTCATATACATCTTTGGCCAGGAGCACAGTTAGACACTTAAGATAGTGTTTTATCTTACATATGTATATACAGCTGAGCTTCTCGGTGCCAGGGTGAAGAATCTGCCTGCCATGCAGGAGACACAAGAGATGGGGGTTTAATCCCTGGGTTGGGAAAATCCCCTGGAGGAGGGCATGCAAACCACTCTAGTATTCTTGCCTGGAAGAGTCCGTGGACAAAGGAGCCTGGAGGGCTACAGTCCGTAGAGCCGCAAGGAGTAGGACACGACTAAGCATGCATGCACATGTATGTGTAGGTTGTGTGTACCTGTGATCAGTTTTTAATTTTGCTGTAGGTGCCCTTGAGGTTGTCTGTATCACTTCTTACTGCCCGGAGAGACTCCTGACACCTGGTTCTTAGAGCTGTGGTTCAAGTGGCATCTGTTCCTCTGCGCCACCTCCTGAGGACTGCACACATGGCCAGGACCTTGTGATAATGGTGCCTGGGGTACCTGGGAGACTGTGATGGCAAGGAAGGCAAGGGTGATGTAGCATACAGCCTGACAAAATGAGATCAGAGTTGGTATAAATGAGCCAGAGGAGCTGGGCAGATGCAGGAGGCCTGTGTAAAATGCACAGTGAGCCACATGGAGTTTCCTTTCATCTCTCCTTCAGTCACCCAGGGAGTACAAGTGCATGCTCATGCACACACACACACTCAGGTGTGTACACATCTCAGTGTGTACACACTCAGGACTTTGCACACATCTGTATTGTTCTCTCATCCTAATTCAAGCCTAAACCATTAGTAGTGGTTCTCCCTTCATGACAGATGGCTGCCTGTCATGTTTTCATATACAGACATTGATTTTTGTAATTACCTGTTGTCCAAATACTAATCTTGCAGGCACCAGCCTTTCCAAATTTACTCAGTCCTCTAGTCTTTCTATTGCATTTTATTGAATTGATTTAGCCCTTCAGTCTACATTTCATTATTGGTATTGACTTTGCCTGCACAATGGATAGGCCGTTGAGCAAAAGGCAGAATTAAATCTCCTATATGCGGAGGGTCATAAATCATGCCTTTCTCATTCCTTAGTATTACAGTGCTTTGTACAGTTTTCATTTAATGAAGCCAAGAAATTCAGCTTTGTTCATGATGATGCCAGATCTCATAGGTATAAAGTTGAGAATTCACTCCCATAAATCAGCAGACAGAAGCACTGTCCCAAACTTTTCCTACTGGTCCAGTGAACTTGGGTTTAAGGCAGACTGCTTGTTCCCTGACAGCAAGGAGGTGGAACTGATGGGAGAAGAGTGAGGTGGTCAGTTCAGGAACCACCAGTGACTGCGGGAGAGTCTGCGGTCCACTGGGTGCCCTGACCTGGGCCTAGACATTCAGTTAGGAAATGCTTTGAAGACCAGCAAGTGTCCTAAAATTGGAATAGGAGGATATCATGCAAACAAGAGTTCAAAGTTAGACTGAGAAAAGATCAGAAGAAAAGCAGCTGAAAAAATGAAAGAAGGAGGCCTTCCCTGGTGGTCCGGAGGCTAAGAGTCCATGCTTCCAGAGCAGTGTACCTAGGTTTCATCCCTGGTCAGGAAACTAGATCCCATGTGCTGCAACTGAAACTCGGTGCAGCCAAATAAATACTTTTTAAAAAGAATGAAATAGGGTGGGGCAAAGAGAAAGTGGAAGGAGAGGGTCCAGTCGTTGTAGCAGACACACCAGATTGGCACAGCTCATTTCCATGGATGATGAGTGACTGACCTGTAGGCAGGTTCTCCTGCTTTAAAGGGCAAGAGGTGTGATGGGGTGGATGGTTGTCAGTTAGGTTTGAACTATGTCTGCCATCCACTGTTTCCTAAGTTGTTGGGAACGTCATAATAAGTTGAGTTTTAGATAGTGTAGGTAGTTTCTAGACATGAAAATCTGCTCATGTGTGTATATAGTGTGTATATATGATAAGCATCTTTTGGGAGGTGCTTAAATGTTGATAATTATTTTATATTTTTTCAAAAATCTTTTTTTCATTCTTTTGGGAACCTTCATCCATTAAGAATATTAAGAACATCCCATTGATTTAGGGATAACACCAAGTACCTCTCCTGAGTTGTAATGATTTGGATTTATTAATGTTCCTCCCTCCTGTGTTTCCCCCCATTTCTTTTCATTTACAAATAGAGTCAGCAGGAGTTGACACTAGACAGGCACACATATAGGGGCATATGTGTGCATGGGGGTGCTACATGCTGGAATTCAAAGCAGTCTGTTGTCTATAGATAAAAAGGTATTTGCAAATTTTTCAAGTGACAAAAGGTGATTATTTTAAAATTTCTGAATATTTTGCTTCACTATAAATTAACAAAATAGATTTAATAAAATTTAAATTAATACAATTAAATCTAAATATTTAAATAATTTTAAAATGTATTTCTTAAACATAAGACCATTCACTTAAATAGTGTGCCTTTTTAAAAACTCAGACTTTGTTATGTGATGTTCCACGTGAGATGGACTTATATCCAAGTCTCTGTAATGAATGAATGGCTGGTAACTACCACTGATTTAGTTCAGATTTTGTCCCAAAGGCCTCTTTATATATGAAAAATTGTCTTCAGTCAACAAATGTGTAACCAAGGTGTTTGAAGATCTTCGAGAGTCAAGATATGCAAATTGAAGATAAGAACAATTTCTCTAGGAAACCAGCATTGATTTTATTCAATATTTTATTAACTCCCAGCAAAACTCTTTCCAGTTACCATCCTCCTCACTCTTGATAAAATACTTTGTGTTTTTAAAGAAATGGAATTTCCAGTTCTAGCAGAAAGAAGAGTTTATTGACAGCTTGTTTTGGAGTTAGTAGTACAACCAAATATTAATAACATGCAGATCTTACTTGTATGAATCCACATAGATGGGCAACATGTAAACAGGGCAATATAATACCATGTGCTAATAAGCTCCATGGAAAAGTTTGTGAGACTGTTTACAAAAAGCTTAAAATCCAGCCTGTGGAGTCAGAGAAAAATGTCTACCTCCTACAGTGATGAGTACACTAAATTTAATTTAGAAATTGCCAGAAAATATAGCATAAGTCATACTAACTCAGAGTAGGAATTAGACTTAAGGACATTAGTTCTTTGGAGTTTGTGTGTGTGTGTGTGTGTGTGTGTGTGATCATGTCCATAAAGTTTCCATATATTTGTATCATTTGCACTTATTTTATGCAACATCATTGTTTTCTTTATTAACATTAACTAGAATCTAGAAATTGAGTTCTAGAACATAGAAATTGAGTTTTAAAATATGCAACTGTCCCCCTCTCCCATATATTTTATTTTACTCAGACTGACTGACAACCTTTCATGTGTTAAAAGAAATTCAGACTTGTTCCTGTCTACTACACTTAAAGTGCTTCACAATTTCTATTTTATTCTTGCTTCTTTCCACCTCACAGAGTTCAAGAGAAGGTGCCATCCATCTCTTCAGGTGATTACTTTTGAATCATTTCTTCTCTTTCCATTATCATAAATGGTTCCACAGCTTTCGAGAGCCTCTATTAGTTTCGAGGTATCAGTAGACAGCATCCCATTGAGCTGACAGCATGGGCCCTGGAGCCAGGCTGCCTGCCTTTAAATCCTGGCTGCTCTCCTGCATTCTAGCTCTGTGATTTGGGGCGAGTTTCTTTACCTCTCCGCGCCTTAGTCTCCCAGACTGTAAAGTGGCTTTGCATCACTGTGGAGAGAATGCGCAGACACTGCCAGCCAGAGTCAGTGGGTTGAGACCTGTAGGTTTTTGCTGGTATACATGTAAAACGCACATTAAGGAAATCTCCTCCTGACACTCATAACGTTACAGACAGAACACCTGTGTGTATCTGCTTTGCTTGTAGTGTTCGCGATTCACATGCTGAAATCCGTTATGGTCTCTAGCACACGTCAAAAGCCCGTGTCGTGTGTGACCCTGTGCGGAGCCATTGTTGAAGCAAAGAAAAACTGGCTTTGGAAAGTTAGAATCAAAGAACCCTTTGCACGTGCCAGCTGAAAGAACACACAAACAGGTCCAAATGCTGAATACATTGACATTATCTGAAAGCAGAATCCAGGAGTATGCCCATTCAACAGGTATTCACCGATCAGGTCTGAAGTTCCGGGCTCTGTTCTTAGCCCTGGGGATATAGTAGTGAACAAACTAGATCCAGATGAGTAAGGAGGAAGCGACAAAAAACAAAGACGTGGATCTATCATTTGCCAGATGGTGGAGCTGCCATGAGCAAAACAACAGGAAGTGGGGTAGAGGGTGATGGGGTGGGAAGAGATTAGGAATGAACTGCTGTTTCAGGTAAGACGGGCAGGAAAGCCATCTCTGAGGAGCAGTGTTTGAGCAGAGCCAGAAGCAGTGAGAGAAAGAGTTAGGCTCTGAGGACAAATATCCCACCATACCCTGTGCACAAAGCAGGCCTGGGCAGGCTGGACCATGTGTGTTCCAGGAGTGTGTTGGTCCCCTAGGGTTGGCTTCTGAAACAAAGTACCACACACTGGAGGGCCTAAAACAACAGAGAGCTGGAAGTCCAAGATCAAGGTATGAGCAGGGCCAGGCTCCCTCGGCGGTTCTGGCGGAATGAATGCCTGCTGGCCTCTGCCTGGCTTCTGGCGCTGGCCCTTAATCCTGTTGCTTCACTGCATTACTGCGATTTATGCCTCTGACACCACGTGGCCTTTTCCTGTCTCTGTGCTTCTGTCTGTGTCTCTTCTCCTCTTGTAGAGACACCAGTCATACTGGATTAGGGCACATCCTAGTTGTTTGTTGTTTAGTTGCTAAGTCTTATCCAGCATTTTGTGACTCCATGGACTGCAGCATGCCAAGCTTTCCTGTCCTTCACTACCTCCAGGAGTTTGCTCAAACTCTTGTCCATTGAGTAGGTGATGCCATCCAACCATCTCATCTTGACGTTAAGTTGATTACATCCATGAAGACCCTGTTTTTAAAATGAGTTCACTTTCAAAGGTACCTGGGCTTAAGGTTCCAGTGTACCTTTGGGAGGGAAAAACTCAATCCATGACCCTGACTTAACAAGGAGTGTGGCTGGAACCTTGGAAAAGAGTGGAGGAGGGAAGGAGACGAGAGCAGTGGGTGAGTGTCTGGGGTTGGGTCATGTAGACTTTGCATGTCAAAGGCCTTACTTTCAGAGAAGAGAAATCTGGGGCCTGCTTTTTGGCAGGGTATTTTGGGAAGTAGTACATTTCAAGAAAGGAGACTTAGGGAGATTTGGAACCTATGAAATGGTCAAAGGAGAGGGGAGCTGGTAAAAGAAAAAATGAGGAACATGAAAAGAGATGGTCAGTGGATAAATGAAGTGGGCAGGATTGTCCCAGAAACCATACAAAAGGTGACCTTCTGAAAAGAAGCCAGAAAAAGAAAGCAGGTAACCTTCTAGGTAGCCCCTTGTGCTGATCTCAAAGTGTTTGAGAAAGTAGGAAAAAAAAAAAACAACGTGGCCGTTGGATCTGAGGGAAGTGTGGGTGGGTTCTGAGAGGCCATGGGAGTGTTTGCAAGACTCTAATGTAAAGGAGGAAGACTTAGACATGAGAGGCTCTTGGACCACAGGAGGGGTGGCCAGGCAGCTGGCTCATGCCCTTCCAGGACCACACTGGGGAGAGGTGACCAGGAGCCCAGAGGCAGATGACGGAGCTTGAGGAGGTGGACACAGCCGGAGACACGTGACCGTGAGGTCTGCATAAAGAAGACGGAGACAGGCAGCGACTTTAACAAGCCAAGCTCTAAGAATTTGTTTCATTTGGAGCATGCATGCTCAGTTGCCAAGTCGTGTCTGGCTCTTTGGGACCCTGTGGACGGTAGCTCTGTCAGGCTCCTCTGTCCATGGAATTTTTCAAGCAATAATACTCTAGGATGGGTTGCCATTTCCTTCTCTGGGGGCTCTTCCTGACCCAAGGATTAAAGCCATGCCTCCTGCATTTATTTGGGGTGCGTACAGGGGGTGGTAGCAAATAATGCTCAGAGCCTGAAATTGTCTGCACAGTGGGATTTGTAATCATTTCACAAGATATTAGCAGAGAGGATAATGTCTCTTAATGAACCAATAGAGAAATAACATCCTGCAAACAAATGATGGATTAATTATGCTGTTGTTCTAGGCAAGGGGACCTGACAGAAATCAGAGTCTCAATTAAGTTGAAGTATACCTTTTATATGAGTTTGTGTTTTCAAGAGAGCTGGTTTCACCAAACACGATTTGACTTCCAGCTGCCAGGTCAAAACCCAAATCCCTTACTGCTAAGGACAGTTGCTAGGGAGTGAGGGCACCTGAGTAGGCGGGCAGGCTGGGATTAGCGCTCCAGGGATGACTGCAAGGCTTGGGCCATTGCCTACAGGAGTGCATGGCCAAGCGTCCCTTCTCTTCCTGAGGCTGCCACTCTTGTCCACACCACTGCCAGGCCAGAGTAAGCTGGCCTCGGCAGGAGCAGGTGTCTCCAGACCTTCAGAGAGATAGAGCAGCCAAGGGCAGGTTTGTCCAGACTGAAACTCTCAGCATGTGCCTCACCACCTCTCGGAGTCAGAGTCTAATGTCTCCTTGCTTCTCTCCACAAGTTCTTAGTGATAAGCCCCCAGCGGATCTTTCAGCAGCTATGCCACTAAGAGCTTAACAGCAACCGCAGATGAGCAGGTAATATATTAAAATGACAAGGTTTGAAATCATATCACACCATCTTTTCAGTCTCATCAGGGCAGCAGTAGAAAGCCACACAAAAGCATGGCAGTGCTGTTGGAGAAGGGAGTGCTAATCGGAGGAGGGGGTTTGGTTCTGGGTCTTGGGGAGGTGTTGGCTAGATGGAGAAGCTAAGGTTCTCAGGGGCTGCAACCTTCATGAGCACAGGAGTGATGTGAAAAGTGATCTGTTCTGAGCTGCACTGCAGCTGGAAGCTAAACCAGAATGAATGAAGGAAACAGCCCATGTGTTGTTTTTTTTCCTTACTTCTGTGTTGCCTTGGTCCTTCACACACGAAAGGTGATGAAAGAGGCAGAATTGAGAGTTATGGGACCAGGGCTTCCAGCAGAAAGGGCTGGTGAGTCATCCTCAGTGGAGGAGATCATAAGTAGGCAGTATTGCTAACAGGCTGGGACAGAATTACAGCTAACGAGGGCAGGTATGATCCCACTAGAGTATATATCAATTTGGCAGTTGTGTTCCCGTGCCATGGAGGGGAAGTCAGAATCATGGTCTTTGGGAATTCGGGAAAAGAAGCAGAGACAAAAGGGTACCAGTAAATGGTGATGATTTGGTGGCCCTTTTCACTTAAAGATAAATGGGACTGATGAACTGGCAGGGATATTGGGGGCTTGGTGACAGTGTCNCAAGCGTCCCTTCTCTTCCTGAGGCTGCCACTCTTGTCCACACCACTGCCAGGCCAGAGTAAGCTGGCCTCGGCAGGAGCAGGTGTCTCCAGACTGTCAGAGAGATAGAGCAGCCAAGGGCAGGTTTGTCCAGACTGAAACTCTCAGCATGTGCCTCACCAGCTCTCGGAGTCAGAGTCTAATGTCTCCTTGCTTCTCTCCACAAGTTCTTAGTGATAAGCCCCCAGCGGATCTTTCAGCAGCTATGCCACTAAGAGCTTAACAGCAACCGCAGATGAGCAGGTAATATATTAAAACGACTGGGTTTAAAATCATATCACACCATCTTTTCAGTCTCATCAGGGCAGCAGGAGAAAGCCACACAAAAACACAGCAGTGCTGTTGGAGAAGGGAGTGCTAATCGGAGGAGGGGGTTTGGTTCTGGGTCTTGGGGAGGTGTTAGCTAGATGGAGAAGCTAAGGTTCTCAGGGGCTGCAGCCTTCATGAGCATAGGAGTGATGTGAAAAGTGATCTGTGCNTATTAAAACGACTGGGTTTAAAATCATATCACACCATCTTTTCAGTCTCATCAGGGCAGCAGGAGAAAGCCACACAAAAACACAGCAGTGCTGTTGGAGAAGGGAGTGCTAATCGGAGGAGGGGGTTTGGTTCTGGGTCTTGGGGAGGTGTTAGCTAGATGGAGAAGCTAAGGTTCTCAGGGGCTGCAGCCTTCATGAGCATAGGAGTGATGTGAAAAGTGATCTGTGCTGAGCTGCACTGCAGCTGGAAGCTAAACCAGAATGAATGAAGGAAACAGCCCATGTGTTGTTTTTTTTCCTTACTTCTGTGTTGCCTTGGTCCTCCACACACGAAAGGTGATGAAAGAGGCAGAATTGAGAGTTATGGGACCAGGGCTTCCAGCAGAAAGGGCTGGTGAGTCATCCTCAGTGGAGGAGATCATAAGTAGGCCATATTGCTAACAGGCTGGGACAGAATTACAGCTAACGAGGGCAGGTATGATCCCACTGGAGTATATATCAATTTGGCGGTTGTGTTCCCGTGCCATGGAGGGGAAGTCAGAATCATGGTCTTTGGGAATTCGGGAAAAGAAGCAGAGACTAAAGGGTACCAGTAAATGGTAATGATTTGGTGGCCCTTTTCACTTAAAGATAAATGGGACTGATGAACTGGCAGGGATATTGGGGGCTTGGTGACAGTGTCCCCCTGCCATGTACGTCTCTCTCTTTCACATTTTGCACCTCTCTGCCCTGCTGTCTCCGGCCCCTGCCCCCTTTAGTTCCTCTTTCTCTTTTTCTTCCTCATCTTAGCCTGTCATTCATTGACCTTCCAGACGCTCGTCCTGGCCTCAGTGACTTTCTCCAGATGCTAAAGGGACTGCGGGCTCCTCTGGCAAAGGCCTCTCCTCCCTAGGATCAGGGGAGGCTCAGATATCAGTATGTCCATTCTGCTTGATGTGCCAAGCAAAGGTCTCCTCCTGGCACTGGGGTCACTGANAAGATAAATGGGACTGATGAACTGGCAGGGATATTGGGGGCTTGGTGACAGTGTCCCCCTGCCATGTACATCTCTCTCTTTCACATTTTGCACTTCTCTGCCCTGCTGTCTCCAGCCCCTGCCCCCTTTAGTTCCTCTTTCTCTTTTCCTTCCTCATCTTAGCCTGTCATTCATTGACCTTCCAGACGCTCGTCCTGGCCTCAGTGACTTTCTCCAAATGCTAAAGGGACTGCGGGATCCTCTGGCAAAGGCCTCTCCTCCCTAGGATCAAGGGAGGATNTCTCTTTCACATTTTGCACCTCTCTGCCCTGCTGTCTCCGGCCCCTGCCCCCTTTAGTTCCTCTTTCTCTTTTTCTTCCTCATCTTAGCCTGTCATTCATTGACCTTCCAGACGCTCGTCCTGGCCTCAGTGACTTTCTCCAGATGCTAAAGGGACTGCGGGCTCCTCTGGCAAAGGCCTCTCCTCCCTAGGATCAGGGGAGGCTCAGATATCAGTATGTCCATTCTGCTTGATGTGCCAAGCAAAGGTCTCCTCCTGGCACTGGGGTCACTGAATAAAGACTGCAGCAGACATGGCTCCCCATGAGAATGTAAGGTGGTCATTACCAGAACTGAGTTCAAAGATGGCCCATTCCTGATGGAAGACTAGTCTCCCTAGAGGCTGTAGAGACCTCTCTGGTTCAACGCCCTTATCTGTTGAGTCTAACAAGAGACCTGGGAGAAAGAGGGCAGTGATATTAGGGAGAGAATGGTCATACAGATAAGAATAGCTCCATAGTTGCAGCAACAAGAAAGACAGGCGTGTCCTTCCCAGGCGAGCTGTCAGATCACCCTCCGAGATGGTGAGTTGCCTTGTGCCATCAGAACACGAGGGAGAGACAACATAGAGGTATGGTCAGATGTAGTGGGCAGAAACGGTTTTCCTTCCTTGAAGGTCCCTTCAAGGAAGATGGACCACAGCAAGGGAGAAGAACCCAGGGGTGTCGGGAATGTGGGTGTGTCCCTAGAGGACTCTGGAAGATCAGGGTGAGGCAAAATGGAGTCAGAAGATGCTGAGCGAGGCCATCCTCTAGGGGTGGCAAAGACCTCCAGCCACCTGGTGGCACCAATTCTAGAGTCATGGACCACATGGGCAGAGAAGACCAACATCAGAGATGGTCTCGGGCTGCCTCTGTGCAAGGAGACATCTCTTCTCCCTCCCTCCTGAAGCACAAGGGAAAGATCCAGGGGAAAGGGGGAGGGGAGAAGAGCACTCGGGGCTGGAGGTCGTGGTCCAGCCAGCTCCTGGAGGCTGGGATGTTGGAGGATGGGCAGGAGACTAGGACTGGAGTAAAATGATCAAGCATCATTCTCTGAATTGGAATGAGACCATTTTAATAACTGAAAGTGAGTGAAAATTAAGCAATCAGACCAGAGCTGTGTTGAAATGGAGCCAACCTGCAGTGAAAGTCCTGATTAAAACCACCAAGTACAGAAGGTCCTCTTTATGCGACAGTGATGAGTCAGAGAGCAGTCTACTGGGTCAGGACTCAGGAACAATGGTATAGCAGGTATTTTTCTACCATCTTTGAAGTTTCCCTGTTGGGACTGCTAAAATTCACTTGGGTTATTTTCGTTTCTTCTTTGTACCATGCTCTCCTTCTATTTTAATGAATTATCTTTTTATCTTCCAACCCTGAATCAGTTTGTATTCTTTTTGATAATTAACAGAAAAAATAGATGGCCTACCTAAATGTCAGCCCATTCACATTTGTATCACAGCTAGATACAATTATCCCAGTCTAACTGAGTGATTTTTCACCAGGTTTTTTTTTTTTTCTTGCCACATTCCAAGTGAGAGCTCCTATACCCCATCTTTAGAAAAGAAGTGGACTTCCCTGGTGGTCCAGTGGTTAAGAATTCACCTTCCAATGCAGGTGATACAGGTTCAATCCCTGTGTTAGGGAACTAAGATCCTACATGCCAAGGGGTAACTTAGTCCATGTACCACCCAAGTGCTGCAGATACTGAGTCTGCACGCTCTGGAGCCCATGGGCCACAACTGGAGAGAAGCCCGCAAGCCACAACTAAGACCCAATGCAGCCAAATAAACATTTTTAAAAAAGAAGACCTGTAGCTGAAGAGTGAATCCCTCATTCAGGACCACAGTCCAATTGTATATCCAACTTAAGCTTCTTCAGCCAGCAGTAAAGTCACATTTTTTCCTTTAGCCTTGAGCAGAAGCAGCAGAAAAAAAAAACCCAGTCTCTGTCCTCCTGGTAACACTTTCCTTCCTTACTGCTGCCGATTCATCACCATTAGGCCTTGTTGTGGGGGAGAAATCTCTGAATCATTGAACTGAGGAAGAGGCATATTGTTTATTTGTCATCCTTTTGAATTTTCCCTTCCAAACAGTCTCTGACTTTCCTGGCACAGAGAACTAGAGAGAACGTTTTGTCAAAACACTGGCAGAAACCGCAGAGAAGCCTCCGCATTGTGTTAGGCTCATACACAGACTGCTGTGCACACCTTTCGCTTTTCTGATTTCACTGTGGCTCTGTGCTTGCCTCTGTTCCTGTGATCTGTTCCATTCATCCACTCTAAGTAAATGATCTTGCTCTTGCCTCTTTTGAGCATTCCATCACTTTTCCAGCTTCACCAAGGTTATTGTTCCAGTTCATTCTAAATCCACCAGACGTCGTCAGGCATTAATGACCCTGCTCCATGTGCTTGTGTGCGCCATCTTGGAAATGGAAACATCACTGGAGCCAGATACTATGGAGAACAAGAGCCTCTCTGACTTAAGTGTATGTGGGTTTCTAGCTCGTACTTCAGTCATTCAGAATCAGGTTCCCATCGAAAGAAATGTATCTTTATACCCAGACCATCCTGTAGGCGCTCTGTCACGCCTCTTCCCTATTAGATGCACTTCATTATTAAAATTGTTTTTAAATGTTTCAAGGAAGGCTACAGGTGATGATTATATGAAAACGGTTCATGTTTGGTAGCTAAGGCAGTGGCACCCCACTCCAGTACTCTTGCCTGGAGAATCCCATGGGTGGAGGAGCCTGGTAGGCTCCAGTCCATGGGGTCGCTAAGAGTCGGACACAACTGAGCGACTTCACTTTCACTTTTCATGCATTGGAGAAGGAAATGGCAACTCACTCCAGTGTCCTTGCCTGGAGAATCCCAGGGCCGGGGGAGCCTGGTGGGCTGCCGTCTATGGGGCTGCACAGAGTCGGACACGACTGAAGCGACTCAGCAGCAGCAGCAGTGCACTTTTTAAACCAAACCTTTAACAGAAGTGAAAGAAAAAAAAAAAATCTTCTTTGTTAGGGACTCTCCAAAATTCAAAGAGGTCTTCTGTATTTACAATCCTTCTTCGTTAATTTGGCTATGTAATAAAAAGGGAAGCACGAAGTGGGCATTAATTCTCATCTAATTTGTGTTTGATTTTATGTATGGGATAATTTGTGCATTCCTTTGGATCTGTACAAACTGTCTTCAGTTTTCAAAGATTGTTTGCAAGAAAGAATCTTACCACTGAAATGTATTTTCCATGGAAACAGTGGTATATAAGGAGACCAGTCTCCCCAGGACAGCTCAGATAAGCCTCATTAACCCAAAATGTCCCTGAACAAGAGCAAGTGGGTGAAATTGCAGCAGTGGGTAAACAGTATTATAGTATTCTGTCTCTTTGTATTCATGAGGAAAGGTGAAAAGTGCTCCAGTAGGAATTCTGGGATCTCATCTGCAGCACTCTGCTTAGAAGGCACATTCCCTGTATCTTCCCTCTGGGTTTTAGGAGTGAGCACTACCCTACATACTACCCTATGCTACAAACCATACTGTCTGGGGCAGGGGCTCAAGGAAAATAGGGACAGATGAAAGGAAAGCAATAACATCTTTGAGACTCCATTGTGTAGACAAGATGAAGGAGGGTAGAAGATGAGGGTCAAAAACTGGATTCTAGGAGGTTGGAAAATAAAAAGATGTGAGGACCAGGAGGTCAGCTCTGTGTCACCCTTGTATCCCATTAAAGTCCCTAGACCTCACAGAATTCTGTAACCCCATCTTGGTGGCCAGATGATTCTGAAACCATACAACTTGACATCTGTCAAAGAAGGGAATTAGTTCAGTGAAATATGGCCACTCTGCCCTTGATTCTGGATGGTTTGCAACATTATACTGTGTACAAATTATAATCCAAAAAGAAAGGATTGTTTCCATTGGGTCTTACCAAGAANATTCTGTAACCCCATCTTGGTGGCCAGATGATTCTGAAACCATACAACTTGACATCTGTCAAAGAAGGGAATTATTTCAGTGAAATATGGCCACTCTGCCCTTGATTCTGGATGGTTTGCAACATTATACTGTGTACAAATTATAATCCAAAAAGAAAGGATTGTTTCCATTGGGTCTTACCGAGAAAGCAGAGATGTTGGAGGCATTTAACAAGGATATATATAAAATAAAATCTGACATGTTAAAATATATGAAAATAGAAGTTGGTGTGCCAGTATCTATCTATATTGTAGACAAGTGTGGCAGGTGTAATGGGTGATCTTTCCTCTTCAAAGAGTAATGCCTCCCTTCAGACCCATCTTTCATTAATAGACATATCTGAAAGGCCACAGCTATGGGACTGTATGGGAACAAAAGAACTAAGAAATGTTTCCAATAAATATAGGAAAAGATTCTGATAAAAAACATTATGAGAAATATTGAGACATAATGAGCCAAAGACTGGTAGTCTCCAATAGATATTAGTGATATCAGGCTTTAAGTAGGATAAGAATTAATCAGGGGTAGTAGCCATGCAGCCTAGGGCTTTTGTCTCTACTCCAAGACTATGTCCCTCTGACCTGGGTTAAAAACATGGTGTACAAGGCTTACCCCAATGGGTAGAATTCTCTGTATTACCTCCAACCCAATCATTGATCCTGAAGAGGGCTGATATAGATAGATGATGCCAACTTGGATTGATCTGTGGCCGTACCCCAAATCAAATGGGACCAAGTATCTATTTGGATCAAACAACAGGTGATACTGTGATTTGAGGTGCCCTCTTCAAGAGGAACTTCACATTTCTTAGTTTTATAATTAGCTGAAGATGTCCAAGAGGAAGTCAGGGCACTCTGGATTAATTTACCATGAAAGAGGCTAGTGGATTCTGTGGTTAAGCTGGTACAGACAGCCATGAGAAGATGAGGAATCACAGGCCACAGGAAGGCTGGACAAAATGGGATATGGCAGCCAAGGACAGATTAGATTCGGAAGGTGTTNATTAATTTACCATGAAAGAGGCTAGTGGATTCTGTGGTTAAGCTGGTACAGACAGCCATGAGAAGATGAAGAATCACAGGCCACAGGAAGGCTGGACAAAATGGGATATGGCAGCCAAGGACAGATTAGATTCAGAAGGTGTTTGAATGGTCGTTAAAAAAAGAAATGGAGAAACAGTTGTTCTGTAGGTTCTACTGGCTTCCTTCTGCTGCTGTCACAAGTTCCTGCAAGGGGGTGGGGAGGCTGGGTTACCTTGGAACACTCTAGTGAGACAGCTGAGGCCACAAGCTGTGGCTTGTTTGGGTGGCAAGAGTCTGGGAAACCATATTATCTGGGCTTAATCAATGTAATTTTACCTGGCCATTGTACTAAAAAAAATTAAAGATCATTTGGAAAGAGAAATGGTAAGATAGTTGCTCAGAAACAAAGAGTGATTTTTCATACTCAGTGGTCTAGACATACCACATATACAAGCTGCTGTGAGTCCACACTCCCATAACACACATGGGGAGTGGGTGTGTAACTGCTACGAGTTCACACACCCATAACACACACACACACACATTTTTAACACCATGTTAAAAATGGTGGCATAATCCATTGTGATTATGTAAACTGAATGAAAGCCCTTGGCTAACCAAGGTCCAACATGTTCAAAGCTAAAACAATGTAGACTTTCCAGAGTGGTGCTGGTGGTATCTATATTAGCAAAGGAGGTGCTAGGAACTGGTCCCTGGCTCCCAATACCTCTTTATACAAAGGACCTACTTGACCAAAGGAGTCAGCTTTTCTTCGCTGGCTTTATAGATTACAAGGGTCTAAATAGAGTGTTCTCCCTATGGCTTTGACATTATCCGATATAGTGCAGGCTAATAAGACAATTCAGTGGGCACCAGGGAATTTCAGTGCTACCGTCAGTCTGTGCAACTCTTTTTTTCCCTCAATTTCGATTTCTGAGAAAAAGCCAATCTCAATTGAGCTTCACCCAAGAGATCATACAGTTTATTGTCGCATTTCTCATACAAGGATATGTTAATTCCCTTACCCATGCCCAAAATTCCTGTCAAGGACTTGCATTTACTGACGATATAAGATACTCTGATATATGACTTTGATGATGTAATAATTATCAGGACTATAAAAGAGCAGGCCAACAGAATTGGAACTAGGGTGACTCATGACAAAGTGAAGTGGGCTTCTAAATTGTAGAATTATAAGGAGTGACCCAATAGGGAATATTTGAAGAATCAGAAATATTTTTCAACAGATGAAAAATATTCCCCTGAGGCCACCCTGAAATGAATAAGAAACATAGTATTTGGTGGAACTCCTGGGGTCCTGGGGAAAATCATATCTCATATCTGGGGATATTATCATATTCCATTAGGAAAGAAGGAAAAGAGTTGCTTTTGAAGATCATCCCAACAACAAAATCTCCCTCTTCAGTGGATAAGAGTATTGAGTATAACCTCAGATGCCTAAAATCTAGTCTTTATACAAACAGTGATAAATACCCAATGAGGCTGGAGTTTATGGCAAAATCCAGTAGGGGCATCAGAATGACAACCTTAAGGTTTTGAATGCACTGGCTTCCACACTACACCTTTAGATATTTGCTTTGTAAGAGGGTGTCAGTGACTTGCTGCTGAACACTAGTAGAGTTGCTTTCATCTCTGAGAGTCATCTGAGGCCTGAAATTCCTGTTAAACCTTGGGAAAAAATGCTGACATAAGAAAGGGTCTCTTCAAACACTCTCTAGTGGAAGGATTTGACCAAGGACCTCCAAATTTGGTTATATCCAAGGTGTCTACTCAATGGAAGAACAGAATTCCTTAGAACTGGATTTCCTGCTTTATATTTTTTTATCCTCTTCTATATAGCAATCATGGGCCCAGGCTATGATTCCTTATCAGAATAAGTCCAGCAGGAACAGGACTTGAAGACCAAGAATGCTAAAGCAATGGAGGAGGAACACTTTGGGAAGGCTTCCTCCCTCCAACCTAGTTTTTTAAAAACGTAATGCTTACAGGACAAAAACCAAAACACCAGAGTTCATCTTCCTGATTGGCCATGTTGTGTTATTCTAAGTGACCATCTGAAAAGATACTATTTTATAGTGGGTCATTCATTATTCATATAGACAGGGTCAACCATCCAGTGTGCAACCTGCCCCATTAGGAAGACTCTGTCCTTCCTCATTGAAGTTATCTGAAGAGAGGATCATGTAACACTGACTGGTGGAAAGCAGCCAGTGGGTTAGCCCCTGAGTCATGAAATTGGGTAGAGAGTGAAGAATCCCTATCCTTCAGTTCAGTTCAGTCGCTCAGTCGTGTCCAACTCTTTGCGACCCCATGAATCTCAGCACGCCGGGCCTCCCTGTCAATCACCAACTCCCAGAGTTCACTCAGACTCACGCCCATCGAGTCCGTGATGCCATCCAGCCATCTCATCCTCTGTGGTCCCCTTCTNAGGCTCCTCCATCCATGGAATTTTCCAGGAAGAGTACTGGAGTGGGGTGCCATCGCTTTCTCTGAAGAGGCTATCTACATTAGGCTTAAGAAGGTTCTCTTTGTAAACAACCTAAAATGACAGACAGCAGGGTATAGTTGTGCTTCATTTGATTGATTAATTCATTTTTATTTCCCCTGTGTATAGGGTTCATCAGCTTCCATTTTCCTTATTTCTTATGCACTGCTCTCTCCATCTAAATTCCTGAAGTTCACGGCTACGCAGAAAAATAAATGTGAGCTACTGGCATAGGAACTAAAGTGGACTATGTATCAAAGAATTGTTTAATAAGACAAATATAAAATTNAATGACAGACAGCAGGGTATAGTTGTGCTTCATTTGATTGATTAATTCATTTTTATTTCCCCTGTGTATAGGGTTCATCAGCTTCCATTTTCCTTATTTCTTATGCACTGCTCTCTCCATCTAAATTCCTGAAGTTCACGGCTACGCAGAAAAATAAATGTGAGCTACTGGCATAGGAACTAAAGTGGACTATGTATCAAAGAATTGTTTAATAAGACAAATATAAAATTGTCTAATTAGATTGTATATGAAAAGCACTTCCCACTCATTCCCTGTCAAGTTCAGGAAAAGGTGAAGATGTGAGATTTGTTCAGTCCAGGTCCATTTCAAGCTATTGTTGCCCTATATGTATTGCATTATTGATAGTTTTTTTGTTTCAATGATTTATATTAATGCAACTAAATTGGAATCACACAGTCAGAATGAAAAGAGAAAGAAACACAACTTTAAGATACCACTGTAGTCTCATAGGGGGTTCCCCAGTGGTTCAGCAGTAAAAAAAAAACCTGGTTGCCAGTGCAGGAGAGGTGCAGGGGATGTGGGCTGGATCCCTGGGTCAGGAAGATCCCCTGGAGGAGGGCATGGCAGTCCACTCTAGTATTCTTGCCTGGAGAATCCCTTGGAGAGAGGAGCCTGGCAGACTACAGTCCGTGGGTCGCAAAGAATCAGGATTCAACTGAGCAATGAAACAGGCACGCACAGTCGGTTATTAACAGAATGCCCAAGTGCAGAACACTGACAGCTCCAAGTGATGGTGAGTGTCTGGAGTGGCAGAAACTCTCATTCAAATGCAGAATGATACAAACACTTTGAAAGACAATTTGGTGGTTTCTTACAAAAATAAACATCTTCTCACTGTCCAACCCAGCAATAGCTCTCATTGGTACTTACCCAAAGAAGTTGAAAATTTACGTCCACACAGAAATTCGCACACAGATAGCAGCTTTTACAGCAACTTTCTTCCTCATTGCCAAAACTCAGAAGCAACCAACGTGTCTTTTAGTAGGTGAGCAGATCAATACGTTACATCTAGATGGTGAGATACTATTCATTACTAAAAAGAAATGAGCTGTCAGGCTGTGGGGGAATCTTAAATGCGTGGACTGGATGAAAGAAGCCAGTCTGAGAAAAAGGCTACTTACTGGGTGATCCCAACTGTATGAGATTCGGGAAAAGGCAAAACCATGGACACCATAAAAAGATCAGCGATTTCTCCGGGGGGTTAGGGAGGAGCAGTGATGGGGGAGGGATGAACAAGCAGAGCCAAGAGGACTTTTAGGGCAGTGAAATTATTCTGTGCGATACTGTAATGGTAGACACGTGTTGTTATACTTTTGTCAAGACCTATACAACACCCAAGAGCGAGCCCTAATGCGAACCCTGTACTTTGGGTGATAATGGTGTGTCAGCGCAGGCTCACAGGTTGTAACAGATGCATGGCTCTTGAGGGGATGGTGATCGTGGAGGAGGCTATGCCCGTGTAAGGACAGTGGTATATGGAAAACTTCTGTTCTTTCTGCCGGGTTTTGTTGTGAACTCAAAACTGCTCTAAAAATATGCCATCTTTCTAAAAATATTTTTTAAAAAGAGAAGGAAGCCAATCTCTGATAAGCACCGTAGCATTCTTTCATTCATCTCAAAATATTTATTGGCTCACTACCATATGACCGGCACCCTTCTAGTGGATTTGATATTCTAATATCTCATGCATATTGGATATAATATTATGGAGTATTTTGTTGACTTTGTTTCGGTAATATTAAACCTGGATTCCCTTTAAGATTTGACCTGTGAGGAATTCTGCGTGATGATGAAGGGAGGAAGAAGAAAGGGTACATTGGTCTCAAACGATCCTCAAAGCAGGGCCTCACCTATTGGAGGTGAAGGGACTGATGGGGAGAATTAAAGAAAAATAGGCCTCTGGCCATTTAGTGAGAGAAGAGGTAAAGGTGTCTTTTCAAAGAAGAGACTTTCCCCTGATCATCTTTTGAAAAGAGTTGGACTGTCTTAACGTTTGCAGTGGGTTTGTTTGGAGCCTTATGAGAGTTTAAGGTTGGAAACAAGAGGAAGCTAGAGGAATCGGATGCCAGGACAAGTGGAAGGGAGAGGGGACCCAGGAGAAAAGCAGAAGGGAAGTGAAGAAGGCAGCCTGCAGACCAATTCACCCCACCCAGAGGCCCTGCAGGGAATGAAGATCCTGCAAGCAAATGGAAAGTCTGCCCCATGGCTCCTTTTCTGGTCCTTCTGGGAGCAGAGTGGACCTGGGAGGAGGCAGAACCAAGTAGCATGGCATTTCACACATGCGAACATTATCTCTGACTGATGCTTGGCTTCAGAAAGCTGAAGTAGGGTTCTCTCTTATTAGATAATATTCAACTCCGAGAAAAGTTTTTTGTTGTTGTTGTTGTTGTTGATTTTTAGTATTGATGATCCAGTGACCCTCAAAACAAGAGCAAATGAAAAAGTTTATCATCTTACTTGTGTTGCTCTAATTGGATTAAAGTAGAATTGAAGATTTCATTATACGTTTGGATATATGGCATTAATTAGGGTCACACTGAAAACATCATTGTCTCATGATACCATGAGGAACTGATATTGCCTTCACTTTGAATTCATTTGCCCTTTTAAATCTTTAGAGTGATGTCTTAATAGCTTAATTCATGAAATTATATGAATGGGAAATAAGGAATCTTAACTATGATACACAGACTAACTAAGATAGAGACATAGGTTCGCTATTACTGTTTATACATAAGCATTCAGTGAATGGTATGAATGGCTCTATTACCTCTTTTACAATAGCTTCACCATTATTAAAATAGTTAAACCTAGATAATTTATAAAGTACACACATTCAAAGACACACACATCAATAAAATGACATTCATGATTTAACCTTTTCATACAAATGGGAATAAATGGCTGTTTTAAAGCTCAGATGTATGCATGGGACATACGTATATAGTGATAGATTTCATCTCTCTTGAAATCTGTAAGTATCTGTCAGATAAACGGAAAGCCAAGCAGCACCAGGGTAAAACTGTAAGTTGGGAAAAGTTGTTCTTTGAACGTTTCTTAGTTTATTCTGTTGACCCAGTGATCCTTTTAGCCACTTCTCCCCATGCTGGCACCACCGCAGACTGTAGGGCACCTCAGGGACATAGGTACTTGTCTCTGCAGCCCTGGCCCCTCTGAGGCAGAGGCGGGGTGGCGGGGCAGGGTGGCGGGTGTGTGGTCGGCTCCTCTGTCCTCGGTCCTGATCTCACTGGCGGTGAAATCCCACACTCGTGTTTCCTAAGTTAGGAACTTCGAGTCCATGGATTCTGGGAGGATTTCAGCTTCCTCTGTTTCCATTTGGTTGATGGATAAAAATAACTCCTCCAGGCATATTCTGAATCATGAGATGGTCCACCTTGTGTGTGAGATGCATGCCTTCATTTTTTTTAAACGGGTTTCAAAAGAGATGCATTGGCCCCTTGGAGACATTCTGAGATGTTCACAAGTGTTTTTTTTTTTTTTTCCTTCAAGGAAGAATATAATTCCCTTTTTAAAAGCTGATATCAGCTCACCTGACAAAGAAATGTGCTGTAACAAGTAATACATGCTCCCCCCACCATTTATTCAGATACTTATCAAGCTTCCATTGTATGCCTGGCATTGCACTTGGCCTAGGGATGGGGATCCATCAATGAACAAAGCGAAGAGACTTGCCTTCCAAGAATGTACATTCTAGCAGAAAACAGACAGTCACAAGAAACATAATAAATAAGTTAGGGGCCAGCAGGACTATGACAGATTCTGTAATAGATTAAGGTGAAAAAAGCCTGCTAGGTTAGGGAAGTTGTATGGTTCACATGGCAATTTTAAATAGTGTGGTTGGAGTAG
Source organism: Neotragus moschatus (assembly GCA_006410615.1). Taxonomy (NCBI): domain Eukaryota; kingdom Metazoa; phylum Chordata; class Mammalia; order Artiodactyla; family Bovidae; genus Neotragus; species Neotragus moschatus. The sequence continues at coordinate 86,169 of SJYA01002539.1, forward strand.
CCTTGTAGACAGCATGGCATTTGAGAAGCTTTGAACGAGTCCAGGGATCTAGCCTTGTGTCCCTGCTCATCTGTGGGATGGATGAGTTTTTTATAATCAGAAAACTAGGTAGGAGGACTTCCCTGGTGGTCCAGCGGCTAAGACTGCATGCTTCCACTGCAGGGGACATGAGTTTGCTCGCTGGTCAGGAAACTAAGGCCCCCACATGCTGCTTGATGCAGCCAAAAATTTAAAAAATAAAGCCAAATAGGAAAGGTGCCAGATTATATCCATTCATGCCAAATTAGAACTCTTCGACCCTTAAGGGATATTGAAATTAAAAAAGAAGAGAATTTGAGTGAGTTGTATGTATTCTTTTTCCAAATGCAGCAATATTCAAATACAGCTTTGCCAATGAAAACTCCATGAAATGGTCTATATGTTAACTAGACAGTTTGTTTGTAGTTCAAATTTTAAAATGGGTCTAGAAATTAGACAAGGGGCTTCCCAGGTGGCGATAGTGGTAAAGAACCCGCCTGCCAGTGCACGTGGGTTCAGTCCCTGGGTTGGGAAGATCCCCTGGAGGAAGGAATGGCAACCCACTCCAGTATTCTTGCCTGGAGAATCCCATGGACAGAGGAGCCTGGCGGGCTACAGTCCATGGGGTCGCAAAGAGTTGGACATGACTTAGCAACTTAGAGACTTAGCAGCAGCAGGCAAGAGAAGACCTGTCTAGAAACATTGCAAAGTTTTTTCTTCATTTACTCATTAAAACATTTTCTTTGATTAGAAAACCACCCAGATTAAATGTCATTTTTTGTTATTAGGCAAATGCCTAAGTTAAGCAGAACATACTTTAGTCCTAGTGCGTAGAACAAGTAGTGACTTTCTTATTTTCCAGGTCTTATCAGATGAATAGCCTTGTATGACTTCTGCTTTCTCATTTGGCTTCTGGTTCCTCGGAAAGGTTGGGAGCATCTCCCTATTCCGCATAATTTTCACATTGTGTACATCAATCCTGCAGCCCTTTAAGACAGTGGTTACATTTCATAAGTCTTAGGAATGAGATCCTTTTGCCCGTCTGTCTGCTTCATGCCCTGAGTATGTAGCATATTTTTATAGAGAGAACACCCATTAGGAAGTTAAAATCATCTTTTCAAAATTCTAAGACTTGAAAGGAAATGCATTTGAATTTTTATCAGGAGGATATGAAAATAAGTAAAAGCAATAGAATCTAAAGAGAAGCATAATTTGTTTTCTTTTCCCTTCGCCAAAGGCCTTCTGTTCAGTGCAGTGAATTGTAGCCATGACCTCATAGGAAAAACCCACTGGGGTTTAAGTAGTAAAACCTCCCTCTCTCCTTCACTTCTCCAGATAAGGAGACAAGGGGGCATCCAGCTCCTGGTGGACTTGCTGGACCATCGGATGACTGAAGTCCACCGTAGTGCCTGTGGCGCCTTGAGAAACTTGGTGTATGGGAAGGCCAATGATGACAACAAAATCGCCCTGAAGAATTGTGGCGGGATCCCAGCCCTGGTGCGGCTGCTCCGCAAGACCACCGACTTGGAGATCCGGGAGCTGGTCACAGGTCAGAATTCTTAGTAACAGCATGGCTGATGCTCACGATAAATTTGCTATCCTCCTGCATGGTAGTGATGTGCTCACCAAGTGTTACAGTCCTGGCCTGTGCAAGGGCTAACCACACCAGCCATCCTGGGAATAAATATTTGCATGTTTGCAAATGACAGACTTAAGTAAAAGGGTAGCAGATGTCATGTGGTAGGTGCATCATGTTCAATAATTAGCATCCAGTAAACATGGCCCCTCCTAAGATTTTTTTGACTGCCTTTCAGTTTTTGTCACTTGGTTAAGAATTGACATCTTAAAATACCCTGAGTCATCATTAGAATGACTTTAATCGTACGTGGTGAAAGGCCAATGCATTGAGTTATTGGTAATAAGGTATATAATACTGTGGTAGCAGCAGAGAGATTATTGCCCTGAACAGTTAATTTCTTGAGTAAAATATTGAAGCCCCCAATTTATATAATAATACAGGTTAAGCAGTATTCTTTCTGAAGTGATCATGAGAGAAAGCCTTATCCATGAGCACAGGACTTTTGAGTTTCAATAAATGAACATAATTATGATAACTATATTACCTTATAAAGCTGTGGGATTAATCCATGAGATTATGTAAAGACTTTAACATATACCTTCATGAAATATGTATGGACATAGGAAACATTAGTCATTTACTATTGCTTCTCACTTTTTTAATGTGAAATTTTACTTGTTGAGGGGTCTAAAGTTATTGGTGACCCCAGTATGGAATTTCAAATCACTCTTCTCATTATACTGAGTTGGCCAAAAAGTTCTTCCAGGTTTTTGTATATTGAGTTTTATGTGTTTTCTGTAAGATGTTACAGAAAAACTTGAACAAACTTTTTGGCCTACCTGGTATATAATGTGTATATGCTGTGTATGGAGTATGCATGTTGCTATTGCTGTTCCTTGGGATATTTCATTTTTGGTTCATATTTCATTTCATTTTCTTTGGATTTTTCTTTCTCTAAGTGGTAGATTGTCTTTGTGGGAAGAAAAAAAGTGCCGTGAAGGGTTGTCATGTTACGGTAGCAGTGTTTCATGCTGAACTAACGTGGGTGACGTGGTTGGGGAAGGACAAACTCCTGTTGTACATATGCACACATTTTTACTCCTGTTGTACATGTGCACACATTTTTACTCCTTCAAGCAAGTATTTGTCAAGAGGATTGCAAGGCTGATTCTCAAAAAAAGATCTTTTAAGAACCACAATTCCACTGACCTTCTGTCTCGATGCTAAAATTTCCCTGAAAAAAAAAAAAAGAAAAGAAAATACATTACCGAAGCTAGAGTCATAAATATTTGTTCATTCTTGGGTCAAGACTCCCAGCTTCAGCATATTGTCTTTAATTTAGCATCTTTTCAGATCATGGGCACATCTCCTTTATGTTCTTAGCTAAATTAGACCTAGACTCCCATCTTTTTTTCCTTCTGTTTTTTCTTTTCCTTCTCTTTCGTTTTTCCTTTCTCTAAGTGGAAGATTGTCTTTGTAGGGGAGAAGGATGTTGTGAGGGGTTGTTGTGTTATGATGGTAACCTTTACACTGAGCTAGCATGGGGCGACATGGTCGGGAAAGGGCTAACTCCTGTGGCACACATTATGCATATATTATGATATGTAGGGTAGTTTGGGGTGAGTTAAAAACTGAAAATGCAACCTGCCATTATAGTTATTAACACTTGTCTTTGTTTCTTGTTTAAAAGAACGTTTATTTGTTTGGCTGGTGTGCCAGGTCTCTCTTGTGGCAGGGGTATCTTTAGTTGCAGCATGTGGGATCTAGCTCCCTGACCACAGACTGAACTTGCATCTGCTGCAGTGGGAGGGCAGAGTCTTAGCCCCTGGACCACCAGGGAAGTCCCACCTGCCCTTATTGTCATGAATTGTGTTTCAACTGGAAATGCCTGTAAGAGAAAGAACTCAGCGTGGATGCCTCTGGGCCTTAAGACCAAGCTAATGGGTGTATGCCGCTGCTAAGTTGCTTCAGTCATGTGTCCGACTCTTTGCGACCCTATAGACTGTAGCCCACCAGGCTCCTCTGTCCATGGGATCTCCAGACAGAAATACTGGAGTGGGTTAGTGAAGATCCTCCTCCAGGGGATCTTCCTGACCCAAGGATCGAACCTGCGTCTCTTACATCTCCTGGACTGGCAGGCAGGTTCTTTACCACTAGCACTACCTGGGAAGCCCAATGGATGGATGAGGCCAACACAACCAAAGGAGCACTCTCCTGTGTACCTGCACTTTCAGTTCATGACTTGAAAAGAATTGGATTTTACTAACATTTGAATTTGCTGCAACACAAATGCCTTATCTAGAAGCACTCTCTGTGGTGGCTTTGCTGATTGCCAGAGAAACAGCTCCACAGGGAATGGTGAAGTGACTGATGGCTTCTATCAGAAAGGAGATGCAGCTGTGTGGGTCCCATGAGGCCGTCCGCCACAGCACACCCTGTGCTCCTTGGGATGCTTGAAGCCGCCATGCAGGACATGACGGCTGGCTCCTCCCAAGTCTTCAACACCCCTGAGCAACATCCAGAATTTCTATGTGAGCCCCGTTTGGAAACATCAAGGGCAGAGGTATTCAGAATGTCAGCACGTTTCCCCTCCTGGTGATGCTTTGGCTGTAAGAGAGACGGTGCATGTGTTACACAGAGAGAACAGATGCCTTGTTCTGCCCCTTTTTTGAGTAGAACAGAAGTTTGCACCCACTGTCATATCGTAACCCACTGTTTCTTCAGCAACATGAGTTGGTGGTCCAGACTGTCTCCTAGAAGAAGTGTTGTATTCTGCCATGACATTGTCCAAGCATCAGAGCCAAATGGATTCAGGATGACAGTGGTTACTTCTAAAACAGATGTTCTCTGTCTTCCCAGAGGTGAGCTTCCCAGGTGGTGCTACTGTTAAAGAACCTGCTTGCCATTACAGGAGACATAAGAGATGTGTGTTCAATCCCTGGGTCAGAAAGATCCCTTAGAGAAAGGAAGGCAACCCACTCCAGCATTCTTGGTGTAGAATCCCATGGACAGAGGAGCCTCAAGGGCTACATACAGTCCATGGGGTCGCACAGAGTCAGACACAACTGAAGCGACTTAGCACACACTCACATCTTTCCAGAGGCAGGGCCTTATTGTACCTGGCTGAACTTCAGGCTTGAGTTTCACTTTTTCAAAGAAAAATGTGTTGTCAAAATATTTAGACTTGCTGAAGCTCCCGGTTTCTGGAGTTGCTGTGGTGGATACTACTGAAAGCCAAGAAGCACTTGGCCAAGCTACCACTTGAGAAAAGCATCTAGGAAAGCATCCCACATGGAAGGAGTTGCTGCTGCACCCAGTCTGTGGTAATAAAGCCTTCTAAATGTCCACGCTGGCTGACACCTGAGGGCGCCTGGAAGCCTGCAAGACTCCTTGAGCTCTATTTAGACCGAGCATCCAGACGCAGATCAGGCCAAAGCTAATCGACTGCCTGAAGCAAAAGTCAAATACGGCAAATAGATTCAGCTCCAAGAGGCTTAGAGACTCGTGTTCATCTTTAGCACCAGCCATGGTCAACTGCCAAAGTGAGCTGTGAAAGCTAGGGTTCTGTTGGCTCCTGCAGAGCTATGCAAATCCAGGATTTTAGTAGGCCAAAGGCAGAGAGCTGACTCATTGGAAAAGACCCCGATGCTGGGAAAGATTGAGGGCAGAAGGAGAAGGGAGTGACAGAGGATGACGTGGTTAGATAGCATCACTGACTCTCTAGACATGCGATTGAGCAAACCCCGGGAGATAGTGAAGGACAGGGAAGCCTGGTGTGCTGCAGTCCATGGGGTTGCAAAGATTTGGACACAACTTAGTGACTGGACAACAAAAATCCGATTTAACTTCAGGGTCACCCAACCCTCCATTTCTCTTATGTGTTATTCTCTGCCTTCTGAGTCTTGGACCCAGCCTCTGTGCACTGTTGTTGAATAGAATATCAGACACAGAGTTTTGGGTGAGATAGAAAAGAATAGCATTATAGGTTTGCCAGGCAAAGGGGGACAAAGACGGCTCCTACCCTCAAAAACTCTGTGTCCTAACCTGGGAGGATTCCATGAGTTTTACAGCATAGGTTCAAGGGCAAAGTTGCTATTAAGATTTGGGTGTGTGCACTTCTTTAGAGACAGGTATTCTCTTGATGAGCTTCTCTGGTTCCTTTAATTGGCTTCAGGTGGTCTTCTCTGGAATAAATAATGCTGACATCTTTCATTTATTGGGGTTTTATTTCTTCATGGCAAATAGATGGGGAAACAGTGACAGACATTTTTTTGGGGGTGCTCGAAAATCACTGCAGGTGGTGACTGCAGCCATGAAATTAAAAGATCCTTGTTCCTTGGAAGAATAGCTATGTCCTAGACAGCATATTCAAAAGCAGAGACATTACTTTGCCAACAAAGGTCTGTCTAGTCAAGGCTATGGTTTTTCCAGTAGTCATGCTTAGATGTGACAGTTGGACAATAAAAAATGCTGAGCGCAGAAGAATTGGTGCTTTTGAACTGTGGTGTTGGAGAAGACTCTTGAGCATCCCTTGGACTGCAGGGAGATCCAGCCAGTCCATCCTAACAGTCCTGAGTGTTGTTGGAAGGAATGATGTTGAAGCTGAAACTCCAGTACTTTGGCCACCTGATGCAAAGAACGGACTCGTTTGAAAAGATCCTGATGCTGGGAAAGATCGAAGGCTGGAGAAGGGGACGACAGAGGATGAGATGGTTGGATGGCATCACCGACTCAATGGACATGAGTTTGAGTAAACTCAGGAGTTGGTGATGGACAGGGAGACCTGGCTGCTGCAGTTCATGGGGTCTCAAAGAGTCAGACACTACTGAGCAACTGAACTGACTGAGTAGTCCTCCAAAGAACTCAGAAGATATTGTTATGTACATGCCTTGAGGTGAAGGAGGACCCTGCCCCAAGGCTGCACTATTCTTTCTTGGCTTCCTCTCCCTTATTTCTGCATGCCCTCCCTTCCCTGATTAGCAATTGTTTGAATCTGCCCTTCCCGACTCAGGAAGGTCATGGAGGCTGGAGTCTGTTCCCTACAAACAAGGAATGGAAGCCACAGAAAAGCATCTGTGTCCCAAAGCCCTACAGGGTTCTGTTCAGTGTCAGTCTTTGCCCAAGTTTGATGAGCTTTTCACTCCAATAGCTTTTCTGGGTGAGTCCAGGCCCTTCACTCATTCCTTAGTCACTCATTTCTCAAATGCATGTGGATTTCTGTGGGTGTTCAGTGTGTGCTAAACCTTGGCTATCTACATAAACAGGCTTGGCAGTCAGCTGACGCACCACGCACAGCTTCTGCTGGTGGCCTCTGTGATGGATGGGGGCCCTGTTGTCAATTGTCACACTCTGGCATCGCTGGCTACTGATTTTTAAAAGAGATGTCCCTGGCAAATGTGTTGATGTTTTAGAAACTTAACTAGACAAGCAGAAAAAGAGATGATGGCTGCAAGAGTGGAGTAGAGAGTAATAAGTAAAAAGGATCGTTTCACTTCCATCGTCACAAGGACCCACCACAAAATCTTTTTGGAATGAGGTTAGATACGTGTGTGTGTGAGTGTGTAAGTGTGTGTGTGTGAGTGTGTATGTCCATGCATCCTCAGTCCTGCCCAACTCTTTGTGACCCCAACTGGACTGTAACCCTCCAGGCTCCTCAGTCCATGACATTTTCTAGGCAAGAACAGTGGAGTGGATTGCCTTTTCCTCTTCCAGGATATCTTCCCGACCCAGGGACGGAGCCCATGTCTCTTACACCTTCTGCATTAGCTGGCAGATTCCTTACCACCAAGCGGCCTGGGAACCCCCTAGACACTCATGCATGAATAAATTTAAAAAAAAAAAAAGGCAAAAAAACACCTGATTCGAATGTAACAATTGGGCCCTTTCAGTTCAGTTCAATTCAGTTGCTCAGTCTTGTCCGACTCTTTGCGACACCCTGAATCACAGCACGCCAGGCCTCCCTGTCCACCACCAACTCCCAGACTTCACTCAGACTTATGTCCATCGAGTCAGTGATGCCACCCAGCCATCTCATCCTCTATCGTCCCCTTCTCCTCCTGCCCGCAGTCCCTCCCAGCATCAGAGTCTTTTCCAATGAGTCAACTCTTCGCATGAGGTGGCCAAACTATTGGAGTTTCAGCTTTACCATCAGTCTTTCCAATGAACACCCAAGACTGATTTCCTTTTGAATGGACTGGTTGGATCTCCTTGCAGTCCAAGGGACTCTCGAGAGTCTTCTCCAACACCACAGTTCAAAAGCATCAATTCTTCGGTGCTCAGCTTTCTTCACAGCCCAACTCTCACATCCATACATGACCACTGGAAAAACCATAGCCTTGACTAGACGGACCTTTGTTGACAAAGTAATGTCTCTGCTTTTTAATATGCTATCTAGGTTGCTCATAACTTTCCTTCCAAGGAGTAAGCATGTTT
>SJYA01002539.1:98733-134306 GCA_006410615.1 Neotragus moschatus
GATGCTGGGCTTCCCCCGTGTCTCTTCTTTACTCTAATTTCTGGCTGAATTCCCATCTGGGGCGTGGAGGCTCGCCATGTCTACTTACTTGTCCTGGCTGCTAAGATCCACGTGAAAGAGAGCCCAAGGTGGGGCACTCTCCGATATTCAAACGAACGCCGGTGGCCCAACGTAGATGGTGCAAGCTCCTTGTCTGGAACTTTATTAGCTTTCCACGTAAACCAAGTTATTCAGCCTCTTTTCTCCATCTTAATTTTCCCACTATACTATTATTTCCTAATCTAAATCTTACATTTCTAAATAAATAAGTTTTTCCTCGCTGACGCCGTCCCCGCTTCGAATTCCCTGGACCCGCCGGGGCTGGACCCCGGCAGTTATATGCCCTCAAAATTTATATGTTGAGGTCCTAACCCATAGACTCTCAAATTGTGACTCAGATGTAATTAGTTATGTTAGGATGCTAAAGTAAGTTGGGCCCCTAATCTGATACAGCTGATGTCTTGATGGAAAAAGGAAATTTGGACATAGACACACACAGGGAGAATGCCTTGTGAAGATGAAAGCAGAGCCTGGGTTGATACTCCTATGAGCCAAGGAACACCAGAGATGGCCAGCAAACCACCAGAAGCCAAGAGAGAGGCATGAACCAGATTCTCCCCCACGGTCTCAGAAGAAACCAATGCTGCTGACACCTTGATCTTGGACTTCTAGCCTCTGAGATCATTAGTGAAAAGTTTCTGTTATTTAAACCACTCAGTCTGTGGTACTTTGTGATGGCAGCCCCAGGAAACTAATGCAGACCCACCTCAAGGCTGTTCATCTGTTCACAAATGTGAGCAGATACTTGTGGATCAGGTAGATAAAGCAATGCAAATTAATACAGGACCATGTAGGCTTACTTAAATGTATTGCTGTTTTAAATCAATAAGACTCTATTGCCCTGATTTCTTAATGAATCTTCTTTTCATTAAAAAAAAATTATTTATCTATTTACATGGCTGTGCTGAGTCTTAGTTTCGGCACACAGGATCTTCTGTCTTTGTTGCTGCATGGGGAATCTTTAGTTGCAGCATGCAAACACTTAGTTCTAGCAAGCAGGATCTGTTTCTCTGACCGGGAATCAAACCCAGGCCCCCTGCATTGGGAGCATAGAGTCTTAGCCGCTGAACCACCAGGGAAATAAATTCTGAGGCATCTCCTTAAAACAACTACTTGTAAAGAATTAGATGTGGCAAGGGTAATTGAGCAAATGCATTGTATTTTAATTAAATTGAAGTAATAGATGTGGTCAAAAAATAAAATAATATAAAAGTGCTTATAATGAAAGCAACAGCCGTCAACCTCATCTGCCTTCCTCCTAGTTCCCTCAGAAGCATTCAGCGTTAATTTTTGCTTCCTTTTGCATTGTTTTTTAGCTTTCTTGTGTTTATCCCATGTCTTTAGATAATATGCTTGTCTAAATCTAAACAAATTATTATAGGCTTTTTATACTGACTTTCTATCATAATGGAAGGAGACTTTTTTCCTTTTTTATCACTCATGGCTTTTTCTCCTTCTTCCTAACATGGTAACATCATTATCCTTGGTTCCTCTCCAGATTCACTCAGTAACTTCAAAAGCAAACCTCTGTTTCTCCCAATCTAACATAGACACTAGCTCTTATCACTCCGTTTGTAAGATGAGGCCATTTGTATTCCTTTGTCTTCACCCTTCTCTTTCACAGCCTTTGCCATCATCTTTCCCGTCTGTCCTAAGTTGCTTCAGTCCTGTGTGACTCTTTGTGACCTTGTGGACTGTAGCCCACCAGGCTTTTCTGTCCATTGGATTCTTCAGGCAAGAATACTGAAGTGGGTTGCCATTTCCTTCTCCAGGGGATCTTTCTAGCCTAGGAATCAAACGCCTGTCTCTTACGTCTCCTGCATTGGCAGGAGCGTTCTTTACTACTGGCACTACCTGGGAAGCCCATACTTGACTTTATTGCCAAGACTGAATATAATTACACTCTAGTCTATAAATGTAGTCAGTCTTCCAAAGTTTTCTATAGCTTGATTCAAAAAGTTGAAAGCCAGAGATCAGCCTTTGCCTTATGAGCAACCAGTGTGGTACCTGCAATCACATTTCTTTCCCCGTGGGTTCAAAGTGATGATCCTTGTCAATAAAGTACATTTCTAGCATCATATCTGGTTGGATCATCCGTCAGTTACAATGCCCACCAACTGAGCTCTGTCCATGATTTTAGTCATTATGAATTCCTTGGTTTTCTAAGGATATCCCTATCAGAATCTTTTGTCTTTTGGGCAGATTTGGATAATTGCTCTCTAGTTCTGCTATATAGCTGTCTTGGGTTGGAACATCTATTCACTAGATCCTATAACCTCCTCTTTATTGGTTTATTGTCCTTTAAGTTCCATAAAGGGCTTCCCCGATGACTCAGTAGTAAAGGATCTGCCTGCAATGCAGGAGACACGGGAGATACCATTTTGATACCTGGATCAGGAAGATCCTATGGAGGAGGGAATGGCAACACACTCTAGTATTCTTGCCTGGAGAATTCCATGGACAGAGGAGCCTGGTGGGCTACAGTCCAAGGGGTTGCAAAGAGTCAGACATGACTGAGTGCACAAGTACAAGTTCCTTAAAAACTTGTGCTCAGGAGATGAAATTATGAAAATATCAGTACTAAATCCTCATACATGATTGATATTTACCTGATATGGACAGAGAAAAAAATATTTTTCTCAAGAATATTTTCTGTAATTTAATTCTATCCTTGATACTGTAAAAGTCTATGGTATATTTAGGTGTTGCCCCTTTGAAAACATTCTTTGGCGTTGGACACTTCCAGTTTAAAGAGTGATGACCTTCAGTTCCAGAAAGTTGTCTTTGTTATTTTTCAAAAAATTCATTCATGTTTTTCTTCTCTTTCTGGAATTATTTTGAGTCAGACTAATTGGATTTTTTTTTCCTCTTCAATAATTTGCATCCCTTTGTCTTTTTTATCAAGCATGCTGAGAGCTTTCTCCAGCATCTACAATTTCCCTCAGCCTATCTATGAGGTTTTATTTTTTATTTTTTCTTCTTGCAGGAATCTAAGGAGATATCAGTGGTAGTAGTATTTTAGTTCTAAGAACTTTTCATGTTCTTGTTTTATGAATGTAGACTATTACTGAATTTCTCTAAGGATATTATTTAAAACTAAGGTTTGTTTTCTCTTTATCATGAGTCATCTCACTTTGCTGTGGTGTCAGGTTTTTTTTCTGTTTGTATGGGACCCTTCCTCATTGATTTTGCAGACTTACCTTAAGGATATGGTAACCCCTGGGTTGGGAAGATCCCCCTGGAAAAGGGAAAGGCTGCCCACTCCAGTATTCTGGCCTGGAGAATACCATGGACTGTATAGTCCATGGAGTTGCAAAGAGTTGGACATAACTGAGTGACTTTCACTGCTACTCAGGAACTCTCAGTTCTCTGCTTATTTTTAAGAAGAAGGAATAGAGAGTTTGTCTGAGCTCTGAGAACATTGGTGAAGTTTGTGAACCGTGGGCTTGACTTCATGTGAGCAGTTAGGAGTTGAGTTGTAATATGTGGGATCCTCAAGTATCTTGATGAGGCGAATTTTTCTCTGAGGGTCAGATATCCACATTAGCTTTTTACTTCTCCCCCAATGCAGTTAATCTCTTTGGAGAATATTCTTCTTGCGTTGTTTGTTTGTCTTGTTTGTTCTTCTGCCTGGAAGGAGGGGTCTCAAATTCTGCAAAGGCAGTCGGCCACCTCACTGGGTCCTCGGGATGGAGTCTTCTGTGTCCAGGTCCTGCACTATGCTGGCTTCCTCGTCAGTGTCATCAGCCAACTCAGCTCCATCTACTTTGTAGCTCAAAGAAATGAGATGAAATATCTCATCTGCTGAATGACTCTTTCCAGTCTCTTCTGTATTTCTTTATGTCCCTAATAAATAACATCTTCCCTGCATGAGTTTTGAACAGTTTGGTAGGCAAAGCGTAAATAGTACTAAACATTATCTCTACTGCCTACAGAAGCCAAGTTGGCAGCATTAATTACTCTGTGTCTGCTAGCCAACAAACTTAACTATTTCAAAAGATTTCTGGGATATAATGTTAACCAACTCTGGAGGGTAAACACCCTTTATGGAAGGAGACACTGGTACAGAGGAGAAACATTTTTCCCCACTAACATCCTCCAGCTTATTGTTTTCCTCTTATTTTATTTGTATGATCAGCTAGAGACAGGGCTCATCTCTCCAAAGAAGGAAAGTGAAAGTGTTCGTCATTCAGTCATGTCTGACTCTTTGCAACCCCTTGGACTATACCTTGCCAGCCTCCTATGTCCATGGAATTTTCCAGGCAAGAAAGAATACTGGGGTGGGTTTCCATTCCCTTCTCCAGGGGAATCTTCCCGATCGAGGTATTGAATCCCGTCTCCTACATTGCAAGCAGATGTTTTACCGTCTGAGCCACCAGGGAAGCCCCTAAAGCAGGAGTCAAACATTTTGTCAAGATAGCCTTTCCTCCATCTTCATGGGGTTTTCTGGGGATCACTTGGGACTCCTGGTGAGCATTTTGTAAATTACACTAAGAGGTACTGAAATGGGTCAGAAGAGCATGTTATTTAAATCAAATCCAGGGTCACTGTCTTCCCACGATATAAAATAAATCCCAGATTTATTTCTTATCCCAAATAATGTCCAGCCATATTATCCAACGTAGCACTTCTGAGGTTTAGCAGTAATATTAAACAACACCCGAAAGATAAAAATGAACAGGGGCATTCCAGGAATGAAATGCCAGCAATATAGAGATGCTTTGAATTTTAATATAATCCCCACCAAATACCAAATTCCCAAAGAGAAATTAAAAATCAAAGTTGAAGTCCACTTTCATGTTGAAGTCCAAAGACATTAAAGTTCAAAGGAATTAAAGTCTAAAAATCGATATCGCTTGCCATTGTGTGTTAAAGTTCAAAGTCCACAATTCTTTAGTTAACTAAAGTGTAAAAACCATCTCCCCAACTTTTTTATTCTGAGTCAGACTAGTTGGATTTTTCCTTCTCTTAAATAATTTGCAGCCCTGCAGGAAGAGTTCTCTGGGGTTTAGTTTCTTCAGCAGCAGGGGCTGCCTTGCAGTGGAACTGGTGACATACTTTCAGGGCCTCAGGAGATGCCTTATTTCAGGATGAGCTCCCACTCACCTTCCTGTTTAGGGATGTGAACCCTAGCGTGTACCCATCACCTTTAGGGAAAAAGCTACCCTAAGCCCACGAGAGCAGTTATCCCAGACACAGGTATGTACTGAGGACCAGAATACCCAGACCATGCAGACCGCTCAGTGAAGTTCATATTGATTACCTGTTGCTGCTCCAACACATTTCCACAAATTTAGCCACTTAATGAAAATTTATTATCCTCTGGTTCTGGAGGTAAGAAGCCCAACACAAGTCTCACTGGGCTTTTACATGGCTGAGATCAAAGTGTCCAGAGGGCTGTGTTCCTTCCTGGAGACTTTAAGGGGGACAGACCTTGCCTTTTCCAGCTTCTAGTGGCTGTCCACATCCCTTGATTGTGACCCACGCCCACTGTCTTAAAAGCTGGAGACATGGTGTCTCTGATGAATTTTCCATCGTCACATTGCTTATGACTGCTGCCAGGAATGGTCCTCCCAAAGACCCGAGTTATTAGACTGAGCCCACCTGGATAATCCCAGAGACTGTCCTCGAGAGAGTGAATCACAGCCTCTAAGTCCCTTTTACCATGTAAGGTACCATATTCACAGGTTCTGAGAATTTAGGATGTGGCTATTTGGGGGACCATCATTCTGCCAACCACAGCATCAGAGAGGAGATGAGTAAGTGAAGATCTCCTTGGATTTAGTGAGTCAAATGAGGCCAAGTCTGGCAGTCCTTGGCTTCCAGAGTTCACAATGGGTGAACTTACATTGAGTCACAGGAAAAAATTCCCAGCAAAAGGTTAATTAGGGTACCATGCATTCATACATCTTGTCTCTCCCTTGGGAAGGTAGAATCGTAAACATTGCTGCCGTCTTGCCAACATTTAGATAGCGTCACTGGGTGTGTCAGCTGGGGGTTGACCAGAGAAGAGTGAGAACAATGAATGACATGGGAAAAGGGATTTATTATTAAGAGGAGACCTGACACCCCAAGGATGCTGGTGCAGAAAGCTGAAGAAGATTCTGCCTCTATGTCTGGTGCTGGGGCTAAAGTTGACCGAGGTGGCCAGGTAAAGACAAGGGAGAAACCTGAACATGAAGCAGAGGAGAGACAGGGCCAGTGGGCACCCATGAGAACAGCCTAGCACCCTCTTCTGCCTCGCCTTGGCTACAACCAGGCCAAGTCTAATCAAATTAGGAAATTCAGACCATGAACTTCCTGCCCACCCCTACTCTTACTCCCGGAGACTGAAGCCGCTCTGTAGGATCTGGGTCTAATTCGTCCTTTCATTCATTAAGCAAATGCTTGTGGGATGTCTGCCATGAAGCAGTGAGGTTCAGGTGCCTGAAATGCTGGGGTAAATACCCAGATACCTTCTCGCTGGAGACCATCCTCAGGATATGGCACTGTTCCCAATGGCCAAGATGATGGCACCTATGTTCCAGTGAGTCAGACGTTTTGATACAGTGTTTTTAAAGGAGTCTATACCACTGTATGTTACGGTGAGATCATGTTTGTTGGCTGACCCGGTCTCACAGCCTTTCTTTAGTGCGCTCTCCGGAGAGTGGCTCACCAGTGGACACAGCAGCAGCCGTCCTGTCACGTCGTTTCCCGTGCTTTACATTCTTACAGCCTGACCTGAGAATTGAGGCATTCTCTGCATTCTTGTATCCCCCAAAGGGATAAACAAGCATTCCTGAACACCCACCACTTACTAGTCATCATGCTGGGTGCCCTGAACACGCCTGGTGGTGCCCTGAGCCCAGATTTAGACTGCCAGCGCCACCACTGGCATGCTGTTCTGTCCCCACGGCCTGTCTGCCTGACACCGTGACTTCCCACTCCCCAAGCCCCTGCAATCAGTACCGATTTCCAGGCCCCAGATCTCTATGATCATAGCCTGGGACTCATTTTTAATAAGCTCCGACAGCAGTTCTCATGATCATGGATGGATGTTTCAAGAACCTCGCTTTCTCTTTTCTCCAGGCCAGCAGTTAACCCCCTGTGGGTGACTTGGACATTTTTGAGAGATGACGAAATATTGCATTGCGAACAGTAACTAAGTTATGAAAATGTGTATCTCCTCTACCATTTTTTATGAATTAAAAATAATTTGAGGTTACCACTTATTCTTATGTGATTCTAACAAATGTAGCAGACATTGCTTATAATGGCTCCCTAACGTAGAGCCCACAGTAAGCAACTGGTGTTGCTGGTACTTTGAGCTGGAAGAGGGTTTGCCACTATCATCACCCTCTGCTTTCCTGCAAAACCTCTTGGGCTTTGCTCAGGGCCTCTGCCCGCCCATCTGAGCCGATTGCATGAGTGTATCCCTTTTTCCATGCCGCTGAGGTAGCATGTAGGCTGTTCCCACACTGTCTGAGGTCGTCTTCATTTCTCTTCACCATGATCACGGGTTGCTGGCGACGTGAAATATACCTCAGCTCACCTGCAGTTAAGTTCCAGAGCATGCCAGCATGCTGTAAAGGCTCAAAGGAAAGAATTTACCCGGGGCATTTGTCTCGCTTTGTTTATTTGCCCGGATGAAAATGTACAGTGTGTTTTACTTGTTAAGTCTGACAATGCATAACTGATTTGTGACTCTACTTTGCAACCCACGACTTACAAGTTAATTAGAAGCACTTTTCCCTAATTATATTTGAGAGTTTGCTCTATTTGCTCTACAATTATCACAAAAATTACATTAGCTAGTGTTAGCGAACACAACATCGAAATCCCCACCGGATCCTGGNAAATTCCCAAAGAGAAATTAAAAATCAAAGTTGAAGTCCACTTTCATGTTGAAGTCCAAAGACATTAAAGTTCAAAGGAATTAAAGTCTAAAAATCGATATCGCTTGCCATTGTGTGTTAAAGTTCAAAGTCCACAATTCTTTAGTTAACTAAAGTGTAAAAACCATCTCCCCAACTTTTTTATTCTGAGTCAGACTAGTTGGATTTTTCCTTCTCTTAAATAATTTGCAGCCCTGCAGGAAGAGTTCTCTGGGGTTTAGTTTCTTCAGCAGCAGGGGCTGCCTTGCAGTGGAACTGGTGACATACTTTCAGGGCCTCAGGAGATGCCTTATTTCAGGATGAGCTCCCACTCACCTTCCTGTTTAGGGATGTGAACCCTAGCGTGTACCCATCACCTTTAGGGAAAAAGCTACCCTAAGCCCACGAGAGCAGTTATCCCAGACACAGGTATGTACTGAGGACCAGAATACCCAGACCATGCAGACCGCTCAGTGAAGTTCATATTGATTACCTGTTGCTGCTCCAACACATTTCCACAAATTTAGCCACTTAATGAAAATTTATTATCCTCTGGTTCTGGAGGTAAGAAGTCCAACACAAGTCTCACTGGGCTTTTACATGGCTGAGATCAAAGTGTCCAGAGGGCTGTGTTCCTTCCTGGAGACTTTAAGGGGGACAGACCTTGCCTTTTCCAGCTTCTAGTGGCTGTCCACATCCCTTGATTGTGACCCACGCCCACTGTCTTAAAAGCTGGAGACATGGTGTCTCTGATGAATTTTCCATCGTCACATTGCTTATGACTGCTGCCAGGAATGGTCCTCCCAAAGACCCGAGTTATTAGACTGAGCCCACCTGGATAATCCCAGAGACTGTCCTCGAGAGAGTGAATCACAGCCTCTAAGTCCCTTTTACCATGTAAGGTACCATATTCACAGGTTCTGAGAATTTAGGATGTGGCTATTTGGGGGACCATCATTCTGCCAACCACAGCATCAGAGAGGAGATGAGTAAGTGAAGATCTCCTTGGATTTAGTGAGTCAAATGAGGCCAAGTCTGGCAGTCCTTGGCTTCCAGAGTTCACAATGGGTGAACTTACATTGAGTCACAGGAAAAAATTCCCAGCAAAAGGTTAATTAGGGTACCATGCATTCATACATCTTGTCTCTCCCTTGGGAAGGTAGAATCGTAAACATTGCTGCCGTCTTGCCAACATTTAGATAGCGTCACTGGGTGTGTCAGCTGGGGGTTGACCAGAGAAGAGTGAGAACAATGAATGACATGGGAAAAGGGATTTATTATTAAGAGGAGACCTGACACCCCAAGGATGCTGGTGCAGAAAGCTGAAGAAGATTCTGCCTCTATGTCTGGTGCTGGGGCTAAAGTTGACCGAGGTGGCCAGGTAAAGACAAGGGAGAAACCTGAACATGAAGCAGAGGAGAGACAGGGCCAGTGGGCACCCATGAGAACAGCCTAGCACCCTCTTCTGCCTCGCCTTGGCTACAACCAGGCCAAGTCTAATCAAATTAGGAAATTCAGACCATGAACTTCCTGCCCACCCCTACTCTTACTCCCGGAGACTGAAGCCGCTCTGTAGGATCTGGGTCTAATTCGTCCTTTCATTCATTAAGCAAATGCTTGTGGGATGTCTGCCATGAAGCAGTGAGGTTCAGGTGCCTGAAATGCTGGGGTAAATACCCAGATACCTTCTCGCTGGAGACCATCCTCAGGATATGGCACTGTTCCCAATGGCCAAGATGATGGCACCTATGTTCCAGTGAGTCAGACGTTTTGATACAGTGTTTTTAAAGGAGTCTATACCACTGTATGTTACGGTGAGATCATGTTTGTTGGCTGACCCGGTCTCACAGCCTTTCTTTAGTGCGCTCTCCGGAGAGTGGCTCACCAGTGGACACAGCAGCAGCCGTCCTGTCACGTCGTTTCCCGTGCTTTACATTCTTACAGCCTGACCTGAGAATTGAGGCATTCTCTGCATTCTTGTATCCCCCAAAGGGATAAACAAGCATTCCTGAACACCCACCACTTACTAGTCATCATGCTGGGTGCCCTGAACACGCCTGGTGGTGCCCTGAGCCCAGATTTAGACTGCCAGCGCCACCACTGGCATGCTGTTCTGTCCCCACGGCCTGTCTGCCTGACACCGTGACTTCCCACTCCCCAAGCCCCTGCAATCAGTACCGATTTCCAGGCCCCAGATCTCTATGATCATAGCCTGGGACTCATTTTTAATAAGCTCCGACAGCAGTTCTCATGATCATGGATGGATGTTTCAAGAACCTCGCTTTCTCTTTTCTCCAGGCCAGCAGTTAACCCCCTGTGGGTGACTTGGACATTTTTGAGAGATGACGAAATATTGCATTGCGAACAGTAACTAAGTTATGAAAATGTGTATCTCCTCTACCATTTTTTATGAATTAAAAATAATTTGAGGTTACCACTTATTCTTATGTGATTCTAACAAATGTAGCAGACATTGCTTATAATGGCTCCCTAACGTAGAGCCCACAGTAAGCAACTGGTGTTGCTGGTACTTTGAGCTGGAAGAGGGTTTGCCACTATCATCACCCTCTACTTTCCTGCAAAACCTCTTGGGGTTTGCTCAGGGCCTCTGCCCGCCCATCTGAGCCGATTGCATGAGCGTATCCCTTTTTCCATGCCACTGAGGTAGCATGTAGGCTGTTCCCACACTGTCTGAGGTCGTCTTCATTTCTCTTCACCATGATCACGGGTTGCTGGCGACGTGAAATATACCTCAGCTCACCTGCAGTTAAGTTCCAGAGCATGCCAGCATGCTGTAAAGGCTCAAAGGAAAGAATTTACCCGGGGCATTTGTCTCGCTTTGTTTATTTGCCCGGATGAAAATGTACAGTGTGTTTTACTTGTTAAGTCTGACAATGCATAACTGATTTGTGACTCTACTTTGCAACCCACGACTTACAAGTTAATTAGAAGCACTTTTCCCTAATTATATTTGAGAGTTTGCTCTATTTGCTCTACAATTATCACAAAAATTACATTAGCTAGTGTTAGCGAACACAACATCGAAATCCCCACCGGATCCTGGAGGAGAAGAGAGAATTAAAGAACGTCTGCCTCCCCAGCCCAACACCTGGTTTCCTTTCCAGCAGATGTTTTTATTTGTTATTCTCTATGAAATGTTCAAAGACAAACTTCCTTCCTGGTTGTCCCTTAGAGGCTGAAACTCAGCCTGGAGGAGAGACGTTTCGGTTTGGGTTTGCACGTGCCAAATTGTCTTCACCTAGGGACTCACTCTCCACGTGGCCTGCCCATCATGAGTGAGAGTCTATTTGCCATCATGGCATCTGGATGCTATCAGTGAGGTGCCCTCCCATGGGAATGCTCAGAAGAATCTCCGAAATGATTTCCTAACACAGGGACCTGTATCATGGAGATCTGTGATGCCAGGGAAATAAAGAAATAGTCCTGAGCAGCTGGTCTTCATGTCCATCTTCCTTCTTTCCTGTGTTCTCCAGTATACTTCTGAGCAACACTACATACAAGGCTGAGTGGACGATATAAAATATAAAGATGATGTAGGTATGAGCTCTGTCCCCAAGGAGCTGTCAATCAAGTCTTAAGACAGGAGACATGGGTAAAGAGTGAGCACTGAGAAAGGGCCAGAAGATCTTAGAGGAACAGAGAGAATTCTCAGTGGAGGGAAGTGGACGGAGGAGCGTGGTGGGCTACAGTCCATGGGGTCGCAAAGAGTCGGATACAGCTGAGCGACTTCACTTTCACTTTTACTGAGGAAAGTGGTGTTTGAACAGTAGTCCTCTTTTATCTGAAGTTTTCCTTTCTGAAGTTTTGGTTACCTGCAGTCAACAATGTTCTCAAAATATTTAAAAGTTCCAGAAATAAGCAACTGATGTGCTTTAAATTGTGTGCCATTCTGGGTAGTGTGATGAAATCTTCACACCTGGGAGTGCATGTCCTGTCCATTAATTGGCTCATCTGGGGTAGTAAATGGTAACCCACTCCAGTATTCTTGCCTGAAAAATTCCCTGGGCAAAGGAGCCTGGCAGGCTGCAGGCCATAGGATCACAAAGAGTCAGACACAGCTGGGCACACACACATCCACACGCAGCTGGCTCAGCAAGAGTAGTGGTGCTGGGAATTCAGATATTCTCTTACAGTGCCGAATTTATAAGTTACCTGCTGCTGCTAAGTCCCTCAGGCGTGTCCGGCTCTGTGCGACCCCATAGACAGCAGCCCACCCGGCTCTGCCATCTCTGGGATTCTCCAGGCAAGAACACAGGGGTGGGTTGCCATTTCCTTCAGCTCAGATGATAAAGAATCTGCCTGCAGTGCAGGAGACCTAATTTCTATCCCTGGATCCAGAACATCCCCTGGAGAAGGGAATGGCAACCCACTCCAGTATTCTTGCCTGGGAAATCCCATGGACAGAGAAACCTGGCAGGCTACAGTCCATGGGATCGCAAAGAGTCAGACACGATTGAGTGACTAAGGCTAACACATATGTATAGAAAAAAACATACGAATACTATATATATACGATTTTCTACTATCTGGTTTCAGGCACCCAGTGGGAATCTTTTTATGTCTTCATCTTTGGTCCTACTTCCTTCTAAGGAAATTGGCTTGCCT
Organism: Neotragus moschatus; assembly: GCA_006410615.1. NCBI lineage: Eukaryota > Metazoa > Chordata > Mammalia > Artiodactyla > Bovidae > Neotragus > Neotragus moschatus. Next base: position 111,312 of record SJYA01002539.1, read on the forward strand.
TTTTGGAGGTTTGGGGTCTTCTGCTGTCCTTTAAAAGTTGTTCAGTAGGAATTGTTCCAAATTCTGATGAACTTTTAATGTATTTGTGGGGAGTCAGGTGATGCCCCCATCTTCCTCCTCCCCCCTCTTCTTCCATCTCTCATCACTGTAAATCTTGGAACTCATGCCCCTCAGATCAAGGGGGCTGATTGCATTAGGTTGCAGAGATGGCCATGAGATTGGCTTTCAGATAATGGGAGCAAGAGAATAAAACGTGAGTCAAAAAGATTTATGTCAATGTATGGCAAAATGAGTACAGTATTGTAAAGCAAAACAAACTAAAAAATAAAAATTAAAAAAAAAAGGAAGTGGGGAGAAAGCCCCCATATGTGAACCTAGAATCACCTCTCCTCCAATCAGAATGAACTGAGTATGTCATTTGTATATATGCATGGGGAGCAGGCACCCTCCTGCACACGTGTCCCCGCAAATGGTTCCTTCTGTATTTGCTGATGCCACCCTCCTGGCATCAAGGCCCAAGGCCACCTACTTCAAAGAGGTCTGGTCTTTCCTCTCCATCCATGTTTGCCTTTTAATCTCTTACCCTTCGAGAAGCCAAGTGCCTTTCACAGGGAGGGCATCGCTGGATGGTGCCTTATAATTCTCTATGGCAGAGGTCCCCAGCTCCCTGTTAGGAGCTGGGTTGTACAGCAGGAGGTGAGTGGTAAATGAGTAAGAGCTAATACGGCTTCATCTGTATTTGCAGCTGCTCCCATCACTTGCATTACCACCTGAGCTCTGCCTCCTATCAGATCAGCAGCAGTATCAGACTTTCATAGGATTCATTGTGAACCCTACTAGGGACTGCACATGTGAGGGATCTCGGTTGGGCAGTCCTTGTGAGAATCACTGGGAAACCATCCCCCTTATCCGCAATCTGTGAAAAAGTTGTCTTTCCTGGAACTGGACCCTGGTGCCAAAAACCTTGGGGGGCTCTCCTCTCCATAACTTTACATCCTTCACCCAAATATTGCTGGAGGTCCCCCCAGGGCCAGAATTGTTCTCCTCAGTGAGACAGTGTGCACACACCATTGGTTTACAAACAAACAGTGATTCAGTTCAGTTCAGTCGCTCAGTCTTGTCCGACTATTTGCAACCCCATGAATCGCAGCACGCCAGATTTCTCTGTCCATCACCAACTCCCAGAGTTCACTCAGACTCATGTCCATCGAGTCAGTGATGCCATCCAGCCATCTCATTCTCTGTCATCCCCTTCTCCTCCTGCCCCCAATCCCTCTCAGCATCATACTCTTCTCCAATGAGTCAGCTCTTCGCATGAGGTGGCCAAAGTACAGGAGTTTCAGCTTTAGCATCATTCCTTCCAAAGAACATCCAGGGCTGATCTCATTTACTGTGCAAATGGTAGTTGTCCAACTTAAAAGTTTGGAAAATTTTTCAAGTAATTTTTAAACCATAGAAACTTGATCATAAAGGTATTCAGTACTTCACCGTGGGCAGTCCTGTAACAAACACATTGAGCACTTACAAATAATGGTACACATTAGCCTGCAAGAGCCACTTGCCCTACATTCTGTTTGGCTTTCACTCATGTTGGATTTCTTTTGTTCAAGAAAAGAGATTTTAATTCATAAACTGATTTCCCTATTCAAGTGGCGTACCTGCTCGGGCCACAAATATAGCTTCGAGACTTATCTTCCCAGTTACTCATTAAAAGCAAACATGAGCAACTCCTCTAATCTGATCCCCAGACATATTTAACAGTTAGAACCATATTTTAGGGCCTCCCAGATGGCACTAGTTGTAAAGAACCTGTCTGCCAAAGCAGGAGATGTGAAAGACTTGGGTTCAATCCCTGGGTCACAAAGATCTCCTGGAGGAGGGCATGGCAACCCACTCCAGTATTCTTGCCTGGAGAATCCCATGGATAGAGGAGCCTGGTGGGCTACAGTCCACAGATTGCAGAGTCAGACAAAACAGAAGCAACTTAGCATAGCATATTCATATTTTACATTCATAAGTATCAATAGTAAAACGGCTACTTTCATCCCTCACATTTTAGATTGAGATATGTTTTTAGACTAAATGACATTATTCCCCATATTTTATTCTTCATTCAAAAATCTTTTTCCTCTTAAGTTAGGGAGAGGTAGTAACATGCCTGGAATCTAAGGCTGGAAAATACAAATTCCCAAAGCAGTCAGAAAACATTTTTTTATTAATAAAAAGAGGATCTTGGCCAATAACCATGGTGGGCTTTGTTTTGTTTCTTGTTTTTTAAGTGACTTTACAGTCTGGATGGAGCAGATGTTTAATTTCATATTGGTTCCAGCCAGCCTCAGGGCAATGGAGGAAAAGAGTTTAAAGAAGAGAGAGGAAGAAACCCAAGTACATTTGTTTTGCGTTGGCAGTGGAACCTCAGCTCCAGGGTGCCTTTCCCAGATGCTCAGCTTTTCCTTTGACTCTGGAGGCATTTTCTGATGCATGCAATCATTCACACACACACCCCACCATGTGTATCCTTCACAAAGGACATTTATAGGCAGGATGGGGTTAACTTGCTTTATTCCCGATGCCCTTTTCAGGAGACTTCCCGAAGCTTTGTAAAATTAACAGGAAGTAGAAATTTGTATTTAACACACAACTATGGTTATGAGATGAACATGGATCATTTAGGATTTTCAAGCAGTTTATCAATTTAATAATTTTCTGCAAAAGTGCCCCTGCTATTAACTTAGTTATTGGAGTGTGTAAACACAGATGTGAAATGTTATTGTCATGTGTAAACTTCACTTTGAACACAACTAGGTATTTATATTAATAACTTGAGCTGAATGAAAATGGGATTGGAAAGAAAGAAAGGATCATGTGATTCCAGGATGGAACTTTCCCCAAAGCAAGCACTGTCTGATTAAGCCACGCAGTCACTAAACAGAAAGGGGTACGTCACTACAGTTTGCTGATGAACCTCCAAACATCAGGATCTCATTAAAAGTCTTTTTACCCCAGGGAATGCCCTTGTCATCTCTAGGTAGCTTTGCTAAAGCTGCCATTAGGGCTGAGATGTAATGTACCACTATCTGAGTTGCTATGGAAACAGTTCTATCTATGCAAATTACTTTTAAAAAATCATTAGGCCACAGAAAGCCTGACATACAAAATTTGCAAGGGTTCTAGCCCACAGCCACTCTTGGCATTGTGTCTTCCTTCTAACTGTCCCCAATTGTTGTTGTTGTTTTGCTGTATCTGTTTTATACAATCACTATTGAATCCTTAGACGAGATCACTAGTTGTAAGAGCTGAAGGCAGGGAATTGAGGGAATCACCTGCAGGAAGTTTTGAGGGCTCTGGGGGCTGTGGAAGAATAAAGTTGCCCAGACATGGCATGGGAAAAGAGAGACGGTGATGTCAAGGCATAACTATGGAAGACGCTACCTGTCTCCACTCATCCCTCTTCAAAATTTAAAAGACACTGGTATACGTACAAGCGTAGGCATGCACACACCCATGCAGGCATGCTCACACACACGCATGCCGGCATGCACACAGACACACTGACACACACATATGGAGAACCTCAGATTTATCACACATTTATGTCCCTTGCACAGCCCTTGCTCTGCCAGGCGAAGATCTGCCTTAGAAGGACTGCTGTCCCCGGCTCCCTTTGTGTTGCTGTTTTGTACACTGGACTTAGTAGGGACCTTATAATTTTCCAACAGAGCTTTGCAATTCCCCCACCCCCCACCCTACTGGTCAGCACAACTTCCCTTGGCACAGTGTGGCCTGCTCTGCTGGTACCCAGAGATGTCTGTCCTGAGCCCCCAGGAGGCTGTCGCTAAGCAGTGGTATGTGACCCAGAGAGGAGGAATGACCTTCTGCCCTTTGCATTTGAGTTTGCCCTGAAATTCCCCAGTAGCATTTCATGTGACCCACGCATTACAAAAATAGCTTTTCCCATCTTATCTCCATAGCTAACCAATTACTGGGCTGGGGACAGATCCAAGTAAAGCCTTCCACTTGGGTCACCGAGTCCCTGCTCTCCATCACTGCCTGCTGCTCATGGTACCTGGTGGCTGGTTCCCACTGAAGTCACTTCTCTTCTCAGAGGCTTTCCCGCCCTACTTGTCAGTTACTGCCTAGCCTGACTGACCTCCTCAGAGACACCCACGTTCCCACGGTGCACAGAGCTTGAGTTTTTCCCCAGAACCACCTGGGCCTATATTCTCACAGATTCTGCCAGCCCCACATCTCCAAGCTGCCAGGAGTGCCCAGTCTTGGCCGAACTCAGCAGTAAATGAGAGTATCAGCTAAGATTCTTGCCAGCATCCCAGCCACATGTGACTGCCCTATGGCAGTGGTCAGCTTACACCATAACAAGTGTGCAAATTTACAGTTTGGTTCTCCGAGGAATCAGCTTGCCTTCCCATGTTCGCTATGGAATTGCAGGACTGAGAGTCTTTTCCAGCTGAGCTCTTGGGCAGAGATGGAGAAGCGATGAGTGTTACCTGGCTTAGGGGTCTGGGACCTCAGTGGATTAGCCCACTGCTCTGCAGGCACCATGAGGCAGAGATGCCATAGCCATGAGCATCACTTATATGATTCGGTGCCTAAAATGTTTAAAATGCGCTCTCAGCCAACCACAATTATCTTGTTTTCCTTTTTGCTTTCAATGCTTTCAATATTAACCTAGACTTCAATTTCCCTGGTAGCTCAGATGGTAAAGAATCTGCCGGCAATGCCGGAGACCCAGGTTCAATTCCTGGGTTGGGGAGATCCCCTGGAGAAAGGAGTGGCAACTCACTCCAGTATTCTTGCCTGAAGAATCCCCATGGACGGAGGAGCCTGCTGGGCTATAGTCCATGGGGTCGCAAAGGGTCAGACGTGACTGAGGGACTAACACACTACCTTCCAAATAAGCATCTTACAGTTTAAGCCCCCATGATGCTACTTCCTTTGCTAGTTACAGAGTGAGTGCTCTAGGCCAGCCTTCCTTCCATGAAGCTCAGGGTTGTAACTTATTTCCCTGTCAAAAAGCAGAGTCCTTAGTTCATTATACCCAGCAGGTGAAAAGCATGTCATTGTTATTATCCTCATGTTGGGACGAGAAGGGACCATTGAAAACCCAACATCATATATCCCAAAGCCAAAGTTCTTTCTTATTTCAATAAAATCAATTTAGAATTCCAATACATATTTTCTCCAAGCCAATCACATGTATATATAAAATTAGATATCATCCAGGCTTATCTATTCTCAGATTATCTACAGCTTTAATTGGAGGGTATAAATAAGATGAAACGCTTTCAGACCTCAAACTTACCAAGTTTTAGGAGTGAAGGTCAGACTATGAATTGATATAACCACATCTCCTATAACAGAACATCCCTTCATGTGAAGAATTGTAGGTATTTTAGAGTATCAGTATTATGTGTCTATAAATATATGTACTTAGAGGCATAGTCTATAATTTAAATTGTAGCCTTGTTTTAGAAAATACAGCAGAGTGCTCCACATTTATCTTTAAAATGAATGTCCATGTGATTTATCTTGACATGTTTCTATTGAGGAAATTATAGCCATCTGAAATGGAGAAAAATTAATCAAAATATGAAAAATTGCTTATTACTGAATATACCAACCAACTCCATAATTAATAAATAATTGTAAAATATATGAGTTATCTCTGTGGGGTAGTTTTAAGTAAAAACATTCGAGCTGTGAAATATAGTTCTTATGGAGTCTGAAAAAGAACACTAAAACATAGGTTTTTTTTTTTTTTTTAAGACCTGTCTTTGGAACAGCTAAATTTAAATAAAGGATTCATGATATATTTTTCTTCCTTGTACACCAACTTGATAAAAATTATTATATTCTTTTCCAGGTTGAAATGATTAAATGTCATGATTCCTCTGAGTCTAATTAATTTTAATGACAAAATTTATATACTATAAATTTCTAACTTTAAGTGCACTTTTACACATCATAAAATTCTACAAGGCTCTATTGACTTCTGTCCTCTCAGCTATACCAGGCTTCCTCATTCGCCCTGCACCTCAGTTTGTTGGTACCGTCTTTCATCATGAGACATTATCAATCATTCTTCCCCCAGCCAATGCTGATACAACAGGATTTCCCATTCTTGTGGCATAGCAGATATTTCATATCCTCTTTTATTGTGAGCATTAACCCCCACAAGCTCCTTGAGGGCAGCGGCAGAAGTCATCTGTGTATCCACGATGCTCAACCCAGCACATAGTTGGAGCTCAGGAAAGCCCTCTTGCCTTAATTGGTTTGGAAACTCTGTTCTAGTTTTATCCTTATTAAGCTGGGCATCTCCTTCCAAACATACCCCACAGCTAATGACCGCTGTTCTCTTCTCCTTTTAGTTGCTAAGAGAGAGGATTAGACCAGTGATGCACTTGCTCCGGCTCACTGGCTGCTCATCTGTCTCTGATTTCAGAGTCAGCGCCTGCTGGGTGAAAGTATATTAACCCTTCTGTAGAGAATACCAGAATATGGCAAGGGTCGGAAAGGGCAGAGAGAGATCTCATTGCTACTTCAGACAGTATAAAGTCAGCTTGAGTTTTTAAAAGGCCGACTTTCCATCGTTTTCAGCTCTTTCCCACCTCACTACTTTCCATGCCACCACCTCCAAAAGCATCACTTCCGCCTCCATCATCTTCTCCCACTCTGCCGCCCTCACTTTGACCACCACCACCACACCAATAGCCATCTGGATTCAATGTGTTGCCTTATATACATTTACCTGATATAAACAACGTAACATGCTGTTTCGATTAATTGATGCACGTTTTCCTGGAATAATATGGAAAATATTTTCCATTGAATTATATAACTTTATTATCACAAAGCATAATTCACTTGGGAAAATAATTGACCATGCTGTCTGAATATTGCCATAAAGAGCAACCCAGTGTCAAAGATCACAGCCTTTGTTTCTGCAAGAGATTCTTCAGAATTTAAATGGATGATATAAACATTTCTCTCTAATAGTTCATTCCATGTAGTTTAATGACACTATACATCTAATCACTCTGAGAAAGACCCAAAGNAATAATTGACCATGCTGTCTGAATATTGCCATAAAGAGCAACCCAGTGTCAAAGATCACAGCCTTTGTTTCTGCAAGAGATTCTTCAGAATTTAAATGGATGATATAAACATTTCTCTCTAATAGTTCATTCCATGTAGTTTAATGACACTATACATCTAATCACTCTGAGAAAGACCCAAAGAAATGATACCACTCAGTGTCTTACTTCTCATAAACATTTTTTCAGTATATAGGAGATGATGGGTAAAAGTTGTTCCTGATCATCTGCAGTACCTGAATGTTACATATATATTTCTATCATTTTTTCTCTCAAAAACGCTAGAGTCTACGTAGAGCCTTTGATCCTTGAGTAGACAAGAATCTGCCTGCTGTTTGCAGTTTTTAATAACAGTGTGAATCCTGACTCACAGATAGCACGTTAGGTATCACCCTGCTGTAGACAGAGTTGATAGAAAACTGAAAAGCCAATGCCTTGAGGTTTGTAACTGAACACTCAGTTTTCTTCTCTAGACACCTAGAAACAAAAGCACAGGATTTTCTCCTAAAGCACACAGTATCTTCAGCCTATTTTTCTGAGTGCTCTAAGTTCTTATTTTATTCTATGCTGAAAATCTAAGTATTTAAGAATTTGTTGAGGTTAACTAAGAGATATAATGCTCACTCAAGTTTGCAGGTGTTATAAACTCTATCTGTCTATAACATTCAGTTGCAGGATTGTGTACTTGGACCCTATTATTTCAGACCCCAGAAGAGAGCTTATATTTTAATGTTATCATCCTTAACGCTTATTAAGAGTTTATATAAGAAACCAGTGTGAGAAACATATCAGCAAAACCTACCACCTTGCTCTTATGTCATTTGCTCCCTTCTATATCGTTCTTCTCTTAAATCTATTGGGCATGAGGACAAACAAACAGTTGTTGGGTAGAGCAGTGACATAAATCCCTACTGCTGGGTAAGAACTTGAATCTGACAGTGATGACATGATGGATTGGAGTAAATAACCTGGTTAGGGAGAAACAGAAGTAGTGAGAACAGTTAGGTTATTGTGGTATTCCAAGATCGAAATGATGTGGCATTTTAAGCTGGAAATAATGAATCAGAATCATAGCAGTAGAATCCAGTTAGGATGATCCTGGGTCCTGAGTTCCTCTTATTGCAAGTTGGAGTAGAGAAACTGGACTTCTCCGAGTAGCGTGGTGTGGAGAGAGGAGTAGAAATTGCCAGATAGATAAGTAGGAGCTCATCCCATGGGTTGAGTTCATCCTGCTCTGCAACCGCACCAATGTTGCCACCCTTAACCTACAGATACAATGCAGTGGGAATATTCTTACTAATGTGCTTCATTAGAGCTTTACGGCCTTAGACTCTGGCAGCAGAGAAAAGAGTTTGCTGTTGAATGTTATGTGGCCACCCGGATGGGAAGGGAGTTTAGGGGAGAATGGTTACATGTATATATATGGTTGAATCCCTTTACTGTTCACCTGAAACTATCATAACACTGTTAATTGGCTACACCCCACTACAAAATAAAACGTTTTTAAAAAAAGAGTTTGCGCGTGAAGCAATGTGAAAATGTGAGCATCCATTGTCAACCCTGTACGTGACCATTGGCCGGAGGCTCCCAGATTCTGTGGGTAACTGTCTCAGCTTGCTCCTAGCAGAAAACGAGTTAGACAAATCATGTCAGGGGAAACAGCAAAGACAAATGTCACCTGGATTTCAAAAAGAAGTGTTACTCATGGAAAACAAATGAATTAAAAGATGCCATTAAAAGTGAAATGTAGGTATCAGTAGATTAAGGGTCACAAAATATAAGGGTTAGAAACAACAAAAATAAATAGTGATTGTGGGCATCAATACTGCTTCTGATACCTTCTAAATTCTTCAGGATCTTCACAAGTTTGCAGCTTTTAGTAGCTTTATTTATGTGTTTATTCCTATGCATGACACAACTAGAAAATACACTAACAAAAAATATGAACTGACATTTCAGAAAACAGCCTGCAAGAAGCTCATATGCTCGGGTTTAATTAAAAGAGATTGAGAGGGTTAATTCTTAGGTAGGTTGATAAGGAGTGTGGAGCCCTTGAGAAGGAGAAAGGGATCCGGGGCCCTCAAGGAGAAGAAAGGGACAAACTTTTATTTTCCTACCTTCCTTCCTCTTAGTTACATAAGAGATTTTTGTTAAACTTTGAATTGTTATGGCAACAGTCTATTTCTTGTGAGACTAACTTTCTTTAAGCCCAGCTAATGATTACACTTTAATAATAACACATTATAATAATTACACATTAATAAACTGTGGAAAATTCTGAAAGAGATGGGAATTCCAGACCACCTGACCTGCCTCTTGAGAAACCTATATGCAGGTCAGGAAGCAACAGTTAGAACTGGACATGGAACAACAGACTGGTTCCAAATAGGAAAAAGAGTACATCAAGGCTGTATATTGTCACCCTGCTNATTTGATCTCTGGTTCCTCTGCCTTTTCTGAAACCAGCTTGAACATCTGGAAGTTCATGATTCATATACTGTTGAAGCCTGGCTTGGAGAATTTTGAGCTTTACTTTGCTAGCGTGTGAGATGAGTGCAATTGTGCAATAGTTTGAACATTCTTTGGCATTGCCTTTCTTTGGGATTGGAATGAAAACTGACCTTTTCCAGTCCTGTGGCCACTGCTGAGTTTTCCAAATTTACTGTCATATTGAGTGCAACACTTTCACAGCATCATCTTTTAGGATTTGAAATACCTCAAGTGGAATTCCATCAGCTCCACTGGCTTTTCTCATAGTGATGCTTCCTAAGGTCCACTTGACTTTGCATTCCAGGATGTCTGGCTCTAGGTGAGTGATCACACCATCGTGGTTATCTGAGTTGTGAATATCTTTTTTGTGTAGTTCTCCTCCATCCATGGGATTTTCCAGGCAAGAGTACTGGAGTGGGGTGCCATTGCCTTCTCTGAAGCTCTGTACTAATGATTATCTAGTAACAATATATCTTGCTGCAGGACTTAAGAAGTACCTCTGACTAATCTGTTATCTTAAGATGAATGTTGTTAGAGTGGGTCTGGTAAGACCTTTCTATTGTTAGTAACCAACTGAAAAAGTGTATAAAGCCCCACCCAAACCAGTCACTGGGGCCCTCCCTGCCCCCTTCTGATATCTGTGTCAGAATCTTTCTCTATCCCATTTTCACTGTAATAAATCTTTTGCCACATGAAACTCTGAGTGACTGAAGCCACATCTTTGGTCCGGAAGTGACCAAAAGATGTGGTCTCTTTCTTCTTCAGAAACCACAAATACAACACCATTCAGTGTAAGCTATCAGAATTCCCATGGTTTATTTTAAAGGAATATATGTTTTGTATTGGATCTCCAAAAATAAAGATAATTGCTGGCATTCAGCATTGGCTAAGACGAGCAAAACAGGAACTGCTGGTGAATGTGTCTTGACTGCCATCTTTCTAGAGAGAATTTTGTCAATATGCGTCCATATTTAAAGTGCAAAGACCATTGCGATCTTCCCCAGTGGTCCAGTGGTGAAGACTCTGCACTCCCACTGCACAGGGCATAGGTTCAATTCCTGGTTGCGGAACTAAGATCCCACATGTTGCATGGCCCCCCCCACCACAAAAAATATAAAGACCCTTTACCTAGCAATTCAAATTTTAGGAATTATATTGAGGAGCTACTAAGAAAATCTTCAGAGAAGATAAGTTAATATGTGAAAAGGATTGAAAATATTCTCTGGCACATAGTAGGCACCAATGTCAGCCACAAAAATAGAAGTACTCTAAATGTCCATCTGTATACAATTGGATGGGAAAAAAAAAAAAAATACCAGTCCATTAAATAGAACACTACTGGGCATTAAAAAGTAAGATGTGTCTCAGTTTCTGTTTATATCTGTTATATATCCATGACATACGTTAATACGAAAAACATATTTAATGATGCTTTGCTGAGGTTCTGTTTCTATAAAATGACACACATGAGTGCATGATAAGCGTAGAGAAATACACAAAAACGTGCTCCCTCACGTCTGAATATCTCTAGGGAGATTTTTTTCCCTGTTTTCCTCCTCATCCATCATCATTTTTAATAGACGTGATTTTGAGCTTACCCCATGTTAATTTTATCATCAGAAAAATAACTATTACTATATTAGGAAACTTTAAAATCTATAACAACACATGTGCGTTGGGGGAACTTAAAATCTGATAAAAATTGACTACACTGTAGAAGAATTCATCTTATACTTCATGTATCCATACAGAGAAAATACTAATGTCAAAAAACAGATGCATTCTAAAATTTGATGTGAAATAGACAAAGTATAGAAACTCCAAAGTTTTGGCCTAATAACTCAGTAAAAGCTGCCTTCAGTTCTCAGGAAACAGTAGTTTTTTCACTAACCTAAAGGTTAGTCAACAGACAAATGCATTATGTTTGTTTAGCATATTCAACAGTGTCTCTCAAAGTCATTTTATCAATTTTGTAATTTTACCTGAAGGAGCAATGCTGAATGTCACATAGCATTTAAATAAGTGAGACTGTCACTTTTCCTAAATTGTTTCCTGAAAACCCTATTACACTTTGCATTCCAGTCATAATAGAGGCTTTGCCATTATGCGTGCTTTGCCATGTGCTGGTTTTGTTGTTATTGCTTTGATTCGTGAAATACGTAAAATAAGTGATTTTATCCTCTCGTGTCATTTGTTCTGCTTATAGTCACTGAATACATGCTGGAATGATCAGCTGGATAACTCATTTTCATTTGTCCTCAATCAACCCACTGATGGGCCTAAAACAGACGCTTTTAAGTGAGAACCGTGGCTCAGTTTTGCTTGAATGTGCATAATAAAAGGAAAAATCGATCTTTCAGATTACCTGTGGGTTAAAAAACAAAATAAACAAACAAATTTAGTAACTAACAGAGAAGGTGTCGTCTCAGACTCAAAGGAGTCTGTGCAGCACGTTTTTCTCTAGTGCTTTGCTTCTTCATGCCAAAATGCCTTCACCACCAGACTCTAAACATCAGAGTGCTTAGGACCAGCCAGCCATGGGCTTTCGGTTCTTGGCTGGAACTCTATTTCTGTGACTTTACCCAGTCTTGTAGGTTTAAACCCCATCTCACTGCAGAGGACTCTAAGTTTATCTCCTGAGTTCTGAGACTCCTGAGTTCTCCAGACTCCTGTCTGCAGCTGCTTCTTGACATCTCCAAAGTGTCTAATTAGCATCGCCAAGATAACACATCCAAGCTTACAATCACGCTTTCCCTCCAGATTTCTTTCTCCTCCAGTCCTTCGCACCTCTGTTGAACGAGACTGGAACATCTCTGGCTCCTCAACACCCTCCATCCAGGCCAGACATCATATGTCTGACATGACCACCTGCATCTCTACTGACCAGACTGTCTCCCCTGAAAATCTGGAGTAGCTTTCTCCCTGATCTGGTCCTCCTTACCTCATTTTAGCCCATTCTCTGCGGAAAACTTCCAGAATTGTGTCTCTAAAAACCAACTGACTTTGGAGGGTGATGGAAATGTTTTGGAATGGAGGGAGCTGACGGTTTTCAAATCATTGTGAATGTCACTGATTTATATTAATACTTTCATGGTTAATTGTATGGTATGAATTTTATTTTAATAGTTAAAAAAAGGAAAAGATTTTAAGAAAGTTACCCAGTAGCTGGGCGACCAGTTGAGAATTTGTGTTGTACTTTGTCTTTGAATACTATAGGTGTGCCAGGAAAGAATGAGACCTTATAAAACAAAGATCTAGTCCTGACAGTTACTCTTCAGTGATGTGCCCCTGAACTTCCTGAGAAAACAGCAACTGCTGACCATGGTCCCCAAGGCCCTTTTTAGGATGTGCCTGCTGCTCACCTGCTCTCATCAGGGTGACAGCACATTCAGCTTGAATGCTGGAGAGACTTATATGAAGGGACTCTTTTCCAAGGAGTGGGCAGCGCTAAGGGACTGCACCAGGACTGGACAGGCAGCCAATGTCTCATCAGTGGAAGCAGTAGGGGGAAATGATGTTTCCAGACCCCAGGAGCTCAGGAGACTTGGAGTTGGGGTGTTCTAGTGACTGAGGGTCTCAGCTCTACAGATGTGAGCAAGGTGGGAGGATCACGGACAGCAGAAAATCCCCAGTTATCCTACCTTAGGCCTTCTGATCTCACACAGATTCCTCTACTGGCTGAACCCAATTGCACATTCAAGGGCAAGGGTGCCTGGGAGATTCAGCACAAGGGCACAGGTGATTTTTTGTAATAGCTATATGAGCCCTGACTACAGACAGCATTAGATATTGTAATGCTGCAGACATGAATTTGGTAGGAAAATGAACATCAAATACCTTGTCTTTAGCATTAAACATGTCTTGGGCTTCCCTGATAGCTCAGTTGGTAAAGAATCCATCTGCAATGCAGGAGACCCTGGTTCAGTAACTGGGTTGGGAAGATCCACTGGAGAAGGGATAGGCTACCTACTCCAGTATTCTTGGGCTTCCCCTGTGGCTCAGCTGGTAAAGAATCTGCCTGCAATGCGGGAGACCTGGGTTCGATCCCTGGGGTGGGAAGATCCTCTGGAGAAGGGAAAGGCTATCTATTCCAGTATTCTGGCTTGGAGAATTCCATGTACTGTACAGTCCATGGGGTTGCAAAGAGTCAGACACGACTGAGCGACTTTCACTTTTTCACTTTCTATCTAGACACTTAAAAAACAAAAGCCCAGGGATTTTTCTTGGACCCTAAATATGGACGGCCTACGTCCTACTCTCTTCCTATAGTCTTGCCGCCAACTGTGTTGTCCTTTCTGAGAATCACTTAGTAGAGAGGGAGCAAATGGAGTGCCCCTTGTCTCACCCCAGATACCGTCTAGCCATACAGACCTTTCTTGTCTTTCCTGAAGAGGATGGTCTCTGTCTGGTTTGACCTTTACAAGACCTTTTGACATCGTAGTCTCAGTAGTTCCACCAAAACTCCTTGACACTTGAGACCTCTGCTGTCCCGTTTGTATTGCCCCCTCCCCCAGTTCAGCTCTGAAATTGCTGAATTTTGTGGAATCAAATTTGTCGGTGACTTGCTGACTCTAAGGCTTGAAACATTTCTACTGGACAAAGAATATTCTGTTGACTGGATGCATGAATAACTAAATGAATGAACAGAAAAAGGATTGAATGATCCCATTGGGTCATGATGATGTTCAAGTACAAAGATCTCAAACTATGAAGCTCACGAATCACTTTCCTTTAGTCATAATTGGTAGTTTTTCTATGTTGATCAAGAGAAGTCATCATGGAAGAAATTGACCTTAACTCAGTTATATTCACCAAGACTAAGATATAATAATTTCTAGTGACTCTTCACTCTGGCCACTTAAAAAAAATGCTGGTGTCAGGGCCCACCTGAAACCACTTATATCAGAATCTCAGAGGTGGTGACTGTGCGCCAGTATTCTTAATTTCCCCATTATGTCTAGAGTAACAACTACTATGATTGTCTAAATACGCATCCATTTGATTGTTGAGGAATGTATTTTTTTACTCAGTGACATTTTAGTGTGTGTCTACCATACAGTTAGGTCCATGGACATTGACGGTCATCTGTTACCTATTCACACCTGCAAGGATTTGCTTCCTCTTTCTGGCTACCTAGATGCCATGCTCAGATTTCCTGAACTCTTCTCATCTTTCAAGGGCTCATTAAAGACCCCCTGCCCCATATAGCCTCTCTGATCCCCTCCCTTGGTGATCTTTTGTTGCCTGAATTTTCATGGTGTATCATTTCTGACAGTTAATGGGTTTTATCATATGTTACTCTATAGTGTAAATTTCATTTTTCATCAGACAAGTGTGCTTTTATCTTCCCAAGTAGACTTTGCTTAATTTACTCTAGACTACCCAGAGTTCCTAGTAATACCTTGTTTTTAGGCACTCAGCATGTCTGCTGAAAATGAAAACCATAGAAATGACACCAAAAAATGCACATTTTCCCTAATCTCTGATTTGGGTAATAGATTTTCTTGAGGAACATGAGAGAGAAGAAAATATGTTTGAAGGAAAATGTGCAGTAATGAAAGTTCAAACTTGGAGTTATGGAAATGAAACTCAGAAATAAAAACTTGAAAATGATCATCAGAGATTGAAGTTGAGTCTTAATGTTCTGATTCACAGTCATATTTTCCATGAAAAATAACCTCTGAATGGAGTGTCTCTAAGAGGCAAGATAATTTGGAGTATGGAAGCCTGTATTTATAGCCTAGTTCTGTCTCTCTTGCTTGTTACCTGTCCTTGGGGGATTTTGTATCCTCTTAAATCTTTAGTTATGAATCTGTAAAATGAAATCAATAGCATACCTCCCTCCCTAGCTTGGGGTAAGGATTTAATGAAACAGTGCATGTGACTTGATATTGGGCCAATAAATGAGGACTTATGATTACTGTTAGTATCACTATGATGAAGCCCCAGTGTCAGACATGTTGATGTAACTGAAAATAAGACCTAGTTTTAAAATTAATATAGTGGACAGAGGGAAGATTGAGTTTTTTAAGTTACCCTTTATCTCAGTCTGATTTTTGGTTCAGTATTTTCCAGGGACAATTGTAGTTGTGTATGTATAATATTTTTAGCAGAAGACTGCAGAATTAAATGTTTGCAAGAAAAAATATTTGTAAAAGTTGTTTCAGAACCGAATGTACTTCATTCTGTGAACTCAAATGACTTCTTGAAATGTCTCAAGTTACATGACCTGAGGCTAAAAAGAAGCTGGGAAAAGATGAAAAGGAGAACATTCTCTCGTGTTCATGTATTCTGCTTCAAAGGAGTGCGTGCCACACCACCTGTCTGCAATTTCAAGTAGCGGATTTGTGTGCCTGACGTTTGTTGGATTGTTCGTGTGGATCATGGTCAGTGTCTGCTATCTGACTTTGACCTTCACCTTCAAGGGCAGTGCCGCTGGATGAGGGCAGCGCGTTTTCTCTGTGTCTGTCTCCTCATCTGCAAAACTGAGTTGATTGACATTTTACCTGAGTTAATAGATGCAAGGTGATTAGCAAAGACCCTAGTGTATAACAAAAACTCAAAAATGTTAGATATTTTTGGTTATTATCCATATTTTTTAAATGTGATCTTATTTTGGATGCCTAGCTGCCGTCTATGGGATCACACAGAGTCGGACACAACTGAAGTGACTTAGCAGCAGCAGCTCAGCCACACTCTGAAAATTTGAGATCCTTGTACGTTACCGTCATCATCACCCAAGAACTTCATTCATTTGCTTGTTCATTCATTCAACTATTCATCCATTTAGGAATACTTATGGAGAGCCTACTAAAAGCCAAATTCTTTTCAATCCTGTTCATTGGAGAGCTGAATTAAAATTTCCGTCTCTGGTTCCCAGCTGTTTTTCACTCTCCCATCTATGTCTTCATCAAGACTGCGTTTCTTTGAGAGCCATAGAAACTAAGGGTGTGCTTTAAAAAGAATTTTTTTATTGAAGTATATAGCTGCTATATGGTGTTACATAGGTTTGGGCTTCCCAGATGGCGTTAGCAGTAAAGAACCTGCCTGCCAATGCAGAAGAGACGTGGGTTTGATCCCTGGGTTGGGAAGATCCCCTAGAGCAGGAAATAGCAATCCATTCCATGATTCTTGCCTGGAGAATCCCATGGACACAAGAGCCTGGCAGGCTACAGTCCAGGGCTGCAAAGAGTTGTACACAACTAAAGTGACTTAGTACACATGCACATTATATAAGGTACATATATACAATACAATGAGTCACTATTTTAAAAGGTTATACTTTATTTATAATTATTATATTAGCTATATTCCCTGTGTTGTACAGTTTATCCTTATAGCTTATTTTATATCTAATAGTTTGTATCAGAAATTATGATGGCTTATCTCTCACATTTTTTCCCCAATCATTATATAATAGAATATTTGTCTTTGACTCTCCCTGCATACACAAACACACACACAGGCCCAAACTTAAGCTCCTTTATTTTATATGTAGTTTGGGGGCACAAAATTGCTGAGATATGCAACCAAAGTATAAGAAATTATTTCTATTAGCATGTACAAGAATGTGATTGTTGTCAGAAAAAGGACATCATTTTTAACTGCAATCACTTTTAGAAAAAGAGACCAAGGGCCAGTTTCCAGATATTATAACACTCAGCCTGGGTATTTTGGTGACTTTTTTTTCAAGGTTCTGGCATATCCAAGGTCATTGAGGAAGGATATAGTTTCATACAAACCCAATTTTATATTCCTAACTTGATCTCTTGGGAATTGAGAAATAGAAAATTCTATGGTTCGTTTACAGAATGCTGTGATCAAACATGAACTCATGACTTTCACAGATGGTTACTATCAGACGTTGACATCTGCAGGGGAGAAAATTTTCCTTCTGCCTATCTTAGGTTCTCCAGTTGGGGCCCCATAATTTAGGCAAATGACAGATTAACAGGAGAAAAACAGAAGTTTATTAACATGTTCAGGGCATATAAATATGGGAGTACCAGTGATAAGTGAAGGTAGAGCTTGGGCTTATATACCATTTCAGGGTAAGTAAAGGAAAAGGAGTGTGGCCTTCTTAGGGGTGGAGATAAGTTACAGAAGAGTGATCAGGAAAAGTATGGAAAACAAGGGCTGTATATTAAGGTCCGTGATGCATACTGAAATCAGTGTCTTCACCATATTTGGGTTGTTAAGAATCTTCCTCTTCTTGGCATAAGAGGAGACATCTTGACAAATGTGTGTTTCCTTTATAAATATGTTTTTAAAAAGTAAAAGTGTTCATCACTCAGTCATATCCAACTCTTTTGGACCCCATGGAGAGTAGCCCACCAGCCTCTTCTCCGGGCAAGAATACTGAAGTGGGTTGCCATTCCTTTCTCTAAGGAATCTTCCCGACTCAGGGATTGAACCCAGGTCTCCTGCATTGCAGGCAGATTCTTTAACATTTGATATAAATAAAAATTCCTTTACAACAGGAGAACTTTTGCTGACTTGGGAGTTTTCCCTGACTGTTAGTGCTCCCTGGCCTTTAGCTCAAATTATACATACGCCAAAAGTGGCATATTTCAGGGTGGCACATTCTGGTACACTTAACATCCAAATTATTTTTGACTACAATTTAATTTTAAAAAATTACCCTGGGAAGAACTTCCCCATTCTTAGACAGGAGCTATTGCCCTGTCCCAATTGGAGACAGGATTCATTTCCTATGACTAGAATCTGGTGGCATTCCTTTACTATAAACACTTAATAGAAGAATTCTAAAGAAATTTGAATCTGCAGTCTCCAACTTAGAATGGAAATAGAGGGCATAGACACACTTGAGTCTTGATTCTTCAAAAATAGTCACCATCTTCTGTGTATAAAATTGTTTGCATACTCAGTCGCTCAGTCATGTCCAACTGTTTGCAACACCATGAACTGTAGCCTGCCAGGCTCCTCTGTCCATGGAATTTCCCAGGCAAGAATACCAGAGTGGGTATTTTCTCCTCCAGAGGATCTTCCCAACCCAGGGATCAAACCCACATCTGCTTTTCCTCCTGCATTGGCAGGTGGATTCTTTACCACTTAGCCACCCTTAGTTTTGAATTAATTCAAGTTCTGAAACAGTAGTGAAGATCAGTTTATCAACTACTCATCAAAAATTTAAGTGACTATTGGCCTTTTGCTCATGCTATTCTATACCAACTTGAACTAAACTTTTAATGTATACTGCTGGGTGGTGCTAGTATTAAAGAACACACCTGCCAATGCAGGAGACATAAGAGTCACGGGTTTGACCCCTGGGTTAGAAAGATCCACTGGAGAAGGAGTGGCAACCCACTTCAGTATTCTTGCCCGGAGAATCCCATGAACAGAGAAGCTTGGTGGGCTACAGTCCATGGGGTCACAAAGAGTTGGACACGACTGAAACAACTCAGCACACACATGCTGGTGCTGAAGGTAAAAAATCAGTGTTGCTGCGATCAGTTTTGACTTTGGAACAAGCCTCAACATTGATGACTGTATCTTGTGTGAGAGTTGTTTTAGAACTTTAGGAATTAAAGAGACTCATGGGGGCTCAGGTTGATTTTATCAGCTTCAAGCAGAATTTTCCTGGTGTAATAGTGAAGATCTGATTCATTTTCTGGTGTAAAGAACTGCTCACTCTTCACCCATTCTGGAGTTAAACACTTCTGTTGCTCAGTCATGTTTGACTCTTTGCAACCCCATGGACTTCAGCATGCCAGGGTTCCCTGTTCTTCACTATTTCCTCGAGCTTGCTCCAACTCACGTCCATTGAGTCAGTGATGGTGATGCTTTCTAACTATCTCGTCCTCTCTCTCCCCCTTCTCCTCCTGCCCTCAATCTTTCCCAGCATCGTGGTCTTTTCCAATGAGTCAGTTCTTCGAATCAGGTGGCCAAAGTATCGGAGCTTTAGCTTCAGCTTCAGCATCAGCCCTTCCAATGAATATTTAGGGTTGATTTCCTTTAGGATTGACTAGTTTGATCTCTTTGCTGTTCATGAGATTCTCAAGTTTTCTCCAGCATCACAATTCAAAAGCGTCAGTTCTTCACTGCTCAGCCTTCATTACGTTCCAGTTCACTTACCTGTACATGACTACTGGAAAAACAGGTGGCTTTGACTTTAGGGGTCTTTGTTGGCAATGTGATGTGTCTGCTTTTTAATAAACTCTCTTGGTTTTCCATAGCTTACCTTCCAAGAAACAAAAGTCTTTTAATTTCATGGCTTCAGCCAAATCAACTATACTCCAATATAAAATAGAAAATGAAATTTTCTATGATGCAGGACACTAAGTGTTGAAATAATTTTTTTTTCTTTTTTAATGCACTCATAACTGATGCCAAAAATCTGAGCACACTAGTACCCAGTCATATCTCAGAGATAGAGTTTGGGGTGAAGTAGAAAAGAATAGCTATATTGCTTTGCCAGGCAGAAGGGGGCTTGACAGACTCCTGTCCTCGAAACTGTGTGTCCCCACCTATCAAGAGAAAATTTGATTAAAGATTAACTGACCATGGCCCTGTCCTTCAGAACAAGACCCAAAGTCCCCCACAGCCAATCCCTCCTATCAGGAAGCTTCCATAGCCTCTTATCCTTATCCATCAGAGGGCAGACAGAAAGAAAATCTGAAGCACAGGAAACTAACCAAACTGATCACATGGATCACAGCCTTGTCTAACTCAATGAAACTATGAGCCATGCCATGCGGGGCCACCCAAGACAGAAGGATCGTGGTGGAGAGTTCTGACAAAATGTGGTCCACTGGAAAAGACAATGGCAAACCACTTCCAGCAAACCACTGCCTTGAGAACCCCATGAACAGTATGAAAAGGCAAAAGGACAGGACACTGAAAGATGAACTCCCCAGGTCATTAGGTGCCCAATACGCTATGGAGAAGAGCAGAGAAATAGATTCAGAAAGAATGAAGAAACTGAGCCAAAGCGAAAACAATACCCAGTTGTGGATGTGACTGGTGATGGAAGTAAAGTCTGATGCTATAAGAACAACATTGCATAGGAACCTGGAATGTTAAGTCTGAGAATCAAGGTAAATTGGAAGTGGTCAAACAGGAGATGGCAAGAGTGGACCTCGACATTTTAGGAATCAGTGAACTAAAATGGACTGGAATGACTGAATTTAATTCAGATGACCATTATATCTATTTATTGTGGGCAAGAATTCCTTAGAAAAAATAGTGTAGCCCTCAGAGTCAACAAAAGAGTCCAAAATGCAGTACTTGCTTACAATCTCAAAAGCGACAGTATGATTTCTCTTGGTTTCCAAGGCAAGCCATTTAATATCACAGTGATCCAAGTCTGTGCCCCAACCAGTAACGCCAAAGAAGCTGAAGTTGAACAGTACTATGAAGACCTATAAGACCCTATAACTAATATCAAAAAGATAAAAAGATGCCCTTTTCATCATGGGGGGCTGGAATGCAAAAGTAGGAAGTCAAGAGATGCCTAGAGTTACAGGCAAGTTTTGCCTTTGAGTAAACAATGAAGCAGTGCAAAGGCTAATAGAGTTTTGCCAAAGGAACACACTGGTCATAACAGACACACCCTTCCAACAACACAAGAGATGACTCTGCACATGGACATCACCAGATAGTGAACACTGAAATCAGATTTATTACATTCTTTACAGCATAAGATGGAGAAGCTCTATAGAGTAAGCAGAAACAAGACTGGGAGCAGACTGTGGCTCAGATTGTGAACTTCTTATTGCAAAATTCAGGCTCAAATTGAAGAAAGGGAAAACCACTGGACCATTCAGATAAGACCTAAATCAATTCCCTTACGATTATGCAGTCAAAGTAAGAAATAGATTTAAGGGATTAGATCTGATAGACAGAGTGCCTAAAGCACTGTGGACAGAGGTTCATTAACACTGAATAGGAGGCTGTGATCAAAACCATGCACAAGAAAAATCGTTGTGAGGAGGCCTTACATAGATGAAAAAAGAAGAAAAGTGAAAGGCAGAAAAGAAAAGGAAAGATATACCCATCTGAATGCAGAGTTCCAAAGAATAGCAAGGAGAAATAAGAAAGCCTTCCTTCGTGATCAATACAAAGAAATGGAGGAAAACAATAGAATGGAAAAGACTAGAGATCTCTTCAAGAAAGGCAATGCCAAAGAATGTTCAAACTACTGCACAGTTGTACTCATCTCACATGCCAGCACAGTAAAGCTCAAAATTCTCCAAGCCAGGCTTCAACAGTATGTGAACCAAGAACTTCCAGATGTTCAAATGAGATTTAGAAAAGGCAAAGGAACCAGAGATCAAATTGCCAACATCTGTTGGATCATCAAAAAATCAAGAGAGTTCCAGAAAAACATATACTTATTCTGCTTTATTGACTATGCCAAAGCCTTTGACTGTGTGGATCACAACAAACTGTGGAAAATTCTTAAAGAAATGGGAATACCAGATCTCTTTACCTGCCTCTGAGAAATCTGTATGCAGGTCAAGAAGCAACAGTTAGAATCAGACATGGAACAACAGATTGGTTTCAAATAACGAACGGAGTATGTCAAGGCTATATATTGTCACCTGCTTATTTAACTTATATGCAGAGTACATCATGCAAAATGCTGAGCTGGATGAGGCACAGGCTGGAATCAAGATTGCCAGGAGAAATATCAATAACCTCAGATAGGCAGATGACACCAAGTTTATGACAGAAAGCAAAGAGGAATTCAAGATCCTCTTGATAGAAGTGAAAGAGGAGAGTGAAAAAAGCTGGCTTAAAGCTCAACATTCAAAAATCTAAGATCATGGCATCCAGTCCTATCACTTCATGGCAAATGGAGGGGGAAGCAATGGAAACAGTGGGAGACTTTATTTTGAGGGGCTCCAGAATCACTGCAGATGGTGACTGCAGCCATGAAATTAAAAGATGCTTGCTCTTTGGAAGAAAAGCTATGACCAACCTAGACAGCAGATAAAAAAGCAGAAACATTTCTTTGCTGACAAAGGTCTGCCTAGTCAAAGCTATGTTTTTTCCAGTTTTTCTCATATCCAGTCATGAATGGATGTGAGAGTTGGACCATAAAGAAAGCTGAGCACCAAAAAATTGATGCTTTTGAACTGTGGTGTTGAAGACTCTTGAAAGTCCCTTGGACAGCAAGGAGATTAAACCAGTCAATCATAATGAAAATAAGTCCTGACTATTCATTGGAAAGACTGATGCTGAAGCTCCATTACTTTGGCCACCTGATGCAGAGAGCTGACTCATTAAAAAAGACCCTGATGCTGGTAAAGATTGAGAGCAAAAAGACAAGGGGATGACAGAGGATGAGATGGTTGGATGGCATCACCAACTCGATGGACATGTGTTTGAGCAAGCTCCAGGAGTTGGTGATGGACAGGGAGGCCTGGCG
>SJYA01002539.1:151508-167780 GCA_006410615.1 Neotragus moschatus
AGCGTGGCTGAGATGCCTTAGACTCTCATGGGCCACTGGAGAGCTCTGAGCCCAAGCCATCCTTCCAAGGAGTCCCACATTTCCCAGGAACGGGCTTGCCTTGTCGCTGCTGCCAGCTCAGCTGCTGACCGGGATCATCCATGGGAAGTGAGGGCTCTGCAGAAGGGCAAACACAGTAACAGATTTCAGGGCACAGCCGCTGGACAGCTGGCATTGATCAGTGATGCTCTTGTGTTAAGAAATCTGTGTGGGTGCATGTTCATGGATGTTCCATAAGCCTAACCCTTTACCGGTTCGTTCTAGTCTAGCCACTCAAAAGCCACACGTGGATCAGAAGGTCGCTTGGTGGTATAGAATCCAAGCAAGAGGAGTTAGTTATATTGACTGCAAGTTTTATTCTCTCAACATCTATTCTTTTTACACTATGATAAGCCCTCTGGTAGGCTTCGCTGTGGCTCAGGGGTAAACAATACATTGGCCAATGCAGGAGATGCAGGTTCGATCCCTGGGCTGGGAAGGTCCCCTGGAGAAGGAAACGGCAACCCACTCCAGTATTCTTGTTTGGGAAATCCCATGAACAGAGGAGCCTGGTGGGCTCCAGTCCATTGGGTAAGTCAGATACGACTTATCAACTAAACAACAAGCCCTCTGGTAGGCATGAGGCATGAGAGCAGGGGCTAGACACAGTCTATGGAGTTGGCCATTGAAAGCAATGGACAGTGTCATTAAAATAGCCTGATGCCTTTGAGTTCCATTAGGCTACCACGAAACTGGATGAATAGCAGTGTGCTTTTCCTAAATCATGCCTTGGAAAGCCATATCTTTTTTTTTTTTTTCAATATTTTCATGGATGAACAAGCTTTTTGCTTTTAGTTGGTTTATTGTTACATCTTGTGGCCCTGAAGCTTTCTCTCTCTTTAGGATTTTGCATTTCTCTTATCTTTTCTATTAGGAAAAGTATGGAAAAAAAAACTTCAGTTTTCATTTCTTTCTGAAGACCTTTCTGTGCCCCCAAGAAAACTAACTATAATTTCACTGGGTTCTTCCTGGCATTTATGTTCCATGAAATAGTAGAGATCATTTCTCCCAAAACATTATTTTATTTCCCTAAGCTACAGAAAGTGAGAGTTTGAATTCACCTTAAGTATAAATGATTAATATAAAATACCTCNAAAAAAAACTTCAGTTTTCATTTCTTTCTGAAGACCTTTCTGTGCCCCCAAGAAAACTAACTATAATTTCACTGGGTTCTTCCTGGCATTTATGTTCCATGAAATAGTAGAGATCATTTCTCCCAAAACATTATTTTATTTCCCTAAGCTACAGAAAGTGAGAGTTTGAATTCACCTTAAGTATAAATGATTAATATAAAATACCTCATCATGCTTTTCCTTCTTAAAGTTTTCATTACTTATTTCTGAAAATTCTGATTCACTTAATTTTAAAAATGTACAGGATCTAGCTAAAATTTGTCTTTAATTACTTATTAAAGTAATAATATGGTTGCAAATATGGATTTCTTTTAAAAAGAAGGTGAATCTTTTTTTTTTTACTTTATTTTACTTTACAATACTGTATTGGTTTTGCCATACATCAGCATCAATCTGCCACGGGTGTACGCGTGTTCCCAATCCTGAACCCCCTCCCACCTNGCCATCTGGGAAGCCCCATAAGACATGATACTCATGGCTAAAAGGATAGAAAGGCTTCTGAGCTATAGCGCCTAACACGTGTACTTAGTGCCATGCCAAACATGTATGCAGGATTTCTGGAGGGCCCTGAGTGAAGGAATCACAGATCCCACGTGGAGGACTTCAGGAAGACTGCCAGGGTCTGCCCTGGGAGGCAGACAAGCTTTCAGGGGAAGGGGCAGAGGGGACAGACTGGGGTGGGCAAGTGGCTGAGGGGGACTAGTCAGGATGTGGTTGGCAGGGAAGGACCCGAGAGGCCCTAACAATGGGAAGGGTCTTTTGGAAGNGAGGACTTCAGGAAGACTGCCAGGGTCTGCCCTGGGAGGCAGACAAGCTTTCAGGGGAAGGGGCAGAGGGGACAGACTGGGGTGGGCAAGTGGCTGAGGGGGACTAGTCAGGATGTGGTTGGCAGGGAAGGACCCGAGAGGCCCTTACAATGGGAAGGGTCTTTTGGAAGTCGATTGAGAAGCATTGGGAGGGAGAGTCATTTCAAAGAGGTTTCTTGACTTTCATAGCCCACGGGGACCCCCAGGAGGGTAGGCAGTTACAGACACCATGTTCCCCGTGCTGTGCCCACCGGGAGGAGGATGGGTGAGGGCAGAAGAGAGGCCAGCTGCAGGCATCGTGGAGCAGGCAGAGGAGCCCATGGAGCTGGGAGGCCACTGGCTGTGTGCTGGGCCTGGGCCCGTCCAGGTCCTGCATGAAACCTCGACACACTGTCTTTGCTATAGTGTGATGTTGGGACAGGATATCACTGTTAAGCGTAAAGTCCAAACCAAGAGGCTGCTGGCTTCAAATCCAGATCTGACTGGAAACGTGCTAGTTTCATGATCTTGGGCACCCAAGGTGGCCTCTCCCAGCCTCAGTTTCTCGTCTGTGGACGACGGTGGTGGCCAGGCAGGGCTGGAACGAGGCTGAGGCGAGCAAGGCTAAGCTGTGCAGGGCTGTTGTTACTCAGACTCTCAAGTCGTGCCCGACTCGCTGCGACCCCATGAACTGCAGCATGCCAGGCTTCCCTGTCCTTCGCTATCTCCCAGAGTTTGCTCAAACTCACATGCCAAGTTAGAGCCCTCTTTTATTTACAATTTTGATATTTGGAGAAATTCCCTGGTGGTCCAGTGGTTTGGACTCAGCGCTTTCACTGCCAAGTTCAATCCCTGGGCCGGGAAACTAAGATCCCATGAGCTGTTTGGTGAGGCCAAAAAAATTAAAATGCTAAAAAGAATAAAACAGGAAATGATCTTGTTAGTGCCAGCGTTCTAGAACTCCAGTTCCTATAAGCACCAGAGAACTGACATTAATAACAGACAGGCAAAGTTGTTCCATAAGGACTAGTTAACTTTAAAAAATAAATAAAATTTTGATATTGTGTTCATCATAGATTTTTTCCCCACTAATTTTGATGGAGAAATATTGCATTAAAATATTATTTAGTAAAACAATGTAAAAGTACTTAACTGAACTGTACACTAAAAAATGTCTAAGGTGATAAATTTTGTTACTTATAGTTTACCAGATTTTAAAGTGTCTGTTATTTCTGATGATTAGTGAATTATTTTGGTGCCCACCCCACCGAATTTTGCACTGAACGAAGTCCTAACTCACCTTACCCTTGCAGTCATGCACATAAATATTAAAAGCTTGGCTTAAGACTTGGCCTGTAGGAAACTGAACTGATAGGAAACTTGCTTCAGCTGATGGCTGCTGACCCTGTATAGTAACCGGCATGTAAATGCAGCGAAAGTCTTGGAAGCTACCGAGAATGATCAGGGAAGAGGTAAGGGCTGAATATTGGGTCTCCATAAGCTCCTAAGTACTTTACAGACTTTCAGTTCAATGCAGTTCAGTCGCTCAGTCATGTCCAACTCTTTGCGACCCCATGGACTGCAGCATGCCAGGCCTGCCTGTCCATCACCAGCTCCCAGAGTTTACTCAAACTCATGTCCATTGAGTCGGTGATGCCATCCGACCACCTCATCCTCTTACAGACTTTACCTTGTCCAATTGTCTCAAAACATGAGCCCACTTTACAGATGGACAAACTGAAAGTCAGAGAACGTAAATGTGTTGCCCAAGGCAAGGTTGATAATATCAGAGCTGAAATTTGACACCAAAGGTTTTCTACTCCCCAGACTGACTTTCACAGCATAAAATACTTCCGTTCATTACAAATGAATGCCAATAATCACAGACATTACATTATAGAAATCAGGANTGAAAGTCAGAGAACGTAAATGTGTTGCCCAAGGCAAGGTTGATAATATCAGAGCTGAAATTTGACACCAAAGGTTTTCTACTCCCCAGACTGACTTTCACAGCATAAAATACTTCCGTTCATTACAAATGAATGCCAATAATCACAGACATTACATTATAGAAATCAGGACCTTCTAAGAGATAGGTGTGGAGGTATTCCTGGGGTGTCCTCCTGCTGTGATCATCCTTCTCCCTGGCTCCCCAAGAGTCCCCACTGCCTCCAACTGCAGAGTCTCTTGCCTGAAATTCCTTTAACGAGATACGAATGTGGGCTGCCCTGTCACTGAACTCTCTATGGACCAGGGCTGGAGGAGTGGTCAGCTGGCGTCTGCTTTGGGTGCAGGCTTCCCCTTTTACGTCCTCTCTGTGGCTACAGTACATTAGCATTGCTGTCACTTAGTCCTTCTGTCTCCTTCCCGTGCTAGAAGGTTATCACCCATTTGACAAGCAAAGAAATCAGCCACAAGCAGCCATGCGGATTTAGCCACAGACCAAAATCGGCCCCGGGCGGAAACATGGAACCACTGAGCGCTGTCTGCTGCCAGCCTGTGCTTCTGAGTGCAGACACAGCTGCCCAAGGGCATCTGCCTGGTTCCTCCTAACCCTAATCAGAGTTTGCTTTTGCTTTGTCCACTCGCATGGCTGGCATCCTTCCCACAGCCACTGTTCTTGCAGGCCAGCTGCCCAGCCTCTAGCTCTGCCCCAGGATAGCACGATGCTCCATGACCAGAGTGTGGAATGACCATAACCAGATGCCAGGGGGCAGGAAGCAAGTAATATAAGTGGGGTGAGAATTATGAAAGTGTTCAGTGAAGGTGCATAGAACAAAAGGGTTTCACCTGGGCAGCGGGCAGGGGAAGCCTCCCGGTGAAAAAGACAGGGAAGATGAGTAGCACTTGGCCAAGTGACAAGAAGGAAGAGTTCCCAGGCAGATGCTGTGAACAGGCCCTCGAGTCTGACTCTGAGCACAGTGGAAGGTCTTAGAGTGGTGGACTTGTGCGCTGATGTACATCTTAGGAGAATCACTGGAGCTTCCCTGCTATGTGGAGGAATTGTAGCCCAAATCCCATCTCTCTACACCAGTACCAAATTCAATCTCAAAGCAGAGTTTTGGATGAAGCAGAAAAGAAGAGCTTTATGGCTCTGCCAGCCAAGAGGGACCACAGCAGGCTAATGCCCACAAAAGTGTGCTGTGTCCTGACCAGGAGTGGGAGGTGAGGGCTTTATAGTGATGGTTCAGAGGGCATGACCAGCTCATGGACATTCTTCTGGTTGGTGGTGGAGTAATTGGGAGTCAGCATCATTAACCTTCTGGTGGGCAGCATACAGTTAGCTTCTTTGACCTGGTAGGGTTTTAGTTTCTGCAAAACAGCTCAAAGATATTTCTGTGTGCGTCCCTTGAGGGGAACCAGCACCCTGCCCCGAGGCTGCACTATTGTCTCTTGGCTGCTCCGCCTTTGTCTTGGCGTCCCCAGTTCAATGCAGCCGCTCAGTCCTGTCCAACCCTTTGCATCCCCTCTCTTCCCTAATCAGAAACTGTTTGAACCCACCCTTCAGAACTCAAGGAAGGTCTTCATTCAGGAGGCTCAATGAAGCCTGTTTGCTATAAACAAGAAAACTGGGGAACATAGAAAGGCTTTTGTGCCCAGGAGCCCCCACAGGGTCCTGCTTGGTTTCAGAATGAGGACAGAAGCGGAGAGACCGATTAAGAAACAAGAGATGCCAGTGCTGTGGGCCCAGCAGTGGCCATGGAGCAGGATTCTGAAGATGCTTTGATATTGGAGCTGATTGATGTGCTGGCTGATTGAGTGTAGATGTCCAGGTAAGGTAAGATTCAAGGGTGATCAGCATCGTATTTATCCAGAGAATTAAAGTGTTTGGTGCACAGCAAAATAACCTATAAGGAAACCTCCCCCATTCCCGGCCCCACCCCACCAAACAGATTCCAGTTAGCACTACTTTTCTTTCTCCGTTACTTCTTATCTGTTCCCCCCCCCCTTGCTTTTAAAATTTCCTCCTCCTTCACCTCTTGACCACTGTAACCACAAACACACTTTGCAGCGGCTCATTGTCATCCTCATTCTTCGTATTCTGTTTATCCCCAGTATAATTCAGGGGCTCCCTGGTGAGGGAAATCAGAATTGAAACCAAGCACAAAAAGATAACCAACACTGTAGACATGAATTGTCTCTGCCCACCCACCGTGCTGCAGACCAGAGGGAGAGCGGGGGTGTAGCTGTGGCTGGCTGGCTTGTACCTGCTGGTAACTTAAAGCCGTCCACAGCTCCCACACCACCAGTGGCCAGTGCTGACGGGAGGGTATCAGTCATGGGCACCCTATCCTTGAGGTGTGTCCATGTAGGAGAAAAAGAGGAAACTATTACTTTAAGCCTGCAGCAGTTCTAAATTGCTTTGGCATTGGAATACACTGTATATTTGATTTTTGGCATGTGCTATAAAAAATGCTCTATGGTGAGTATTTGTGATTAAAACTAAAGCAGTCCATTGTATCTCTGAGGGAATTTTAGGAGATTATTGGAAATACTGGATTCAATCCCTGGGTCTACTGATCCAACAGGTGGTGATTTTCTATAATATAGAAGGATTCCCCTACCTGTTTCCCTTTTGCACAAAAACTGGAGTTGAAACCATGTAACTCAGATTGGGAAGTGAATCCACAGTCTTTTAACTGACATCACACCTGGTCTCAGGACTTAATGAAGCTCAGGTTCTTGATGTCTCATGACAGACAGAATTCAAAGAGAGGCAAACTGGTAGGTAAGAAGTGGACTCATTGAGAGAGAAACATACTCCATGACAAAGTGTGGTCCATCTTAGAAGCAGGAGCAGCGTCAGGGTACAGGATTGTCATGTTTTATAGGAATGATAATTTCATGGGCTAATAAGTGGGAGGGGTATTCTAGCTGTTTGGGGGGCAGGTAGTGGAGATTTCTGGGAATTGGGCCACTGCCCGCTTTTTCATCTTTTATGGTTTGCCTTNAGGAGCAGCGTCAGGGTACAGGATTGTCATGTTTTATAGGAATGATAATTTCATGGGCTAATAAGTGGGAGGGGTATTCTAGCTGTTTGGGGGGCAGGTAGTGGAGATTTCTGGGAATTGGGCCACTGCCCGCTTTTTCATCTTTTATGGTTTGCCTTGGAACTGTCATGGCACCGTAGGTGTGTTGGTCAGCAAGGTGATGTTTTATGTTGAGCATGCACTGAGGTTCAAGGTGTAGTGGAAGTCGACTAGTCTGCCGTCTTGGACCTAGTTGGTTCTAACCCCTTACGTTGTGTCCTATGGCTCTGTTATTCTTTTCAATGTGGTGCCCCGCCCACCTCCCTCTTGTTTCAGAATCATTCTCTTTTGGGTAACCTTTTTCTTTCATAATCAGCTGATGAGAACCTTCCCACATTAGCAGATCCAAGAGGACTGATCATAAGTGTAACTGAATTAAAGTGAGCGTTTAGAAGAAACTTGTGTTTACGAATTAGACTATCTAGATGATTTTCATGGTACATCAATGGCTTGACATTTTCCCCCATGAAGTCATTTTCTGTGTCTTGTGCCAGAATTCCAACAGCCATTATCCTTTACAAAGAGCAGTGAACCCAGGCAACGACGTGCCCTGGGCCAATGGTGGAGGGTGGCCACTGAGCTGGTTAAGGCTCCAGTTTTTAAGGAAAACCTTAACATTTGCTCAGCACCAGGAGAATGTCACCAGTATGGTGACAGGCAAGAGGTCCTCCAGTTGAAGTGCTTATTTAAAGTGACGAGGGGAGACAGTAAAGCCAGATTCTTCATTGCCAACCTGTGAGCTGCTTTTAATGAGGCTCTGTGGCTGCTCAAAGTGTCTTTGCTGTGTGACCTTTCTATGTAACATTATAATTCTTTCATTTTTGTAAAGTGTTACTCTCTTCACCACTAAAGCAGTTAAAGGAAATTTGCACCCAGTGGTACCATTATCCTGAACTCATGCTTATGACAAGCCATCTGGTAGTAGTAAACCAAGAAAAGTCACATGAGGTTACCTGGAGTTGGTGAGAGATGTGTTTAGCTTACCATTCCTGCAGCAAGAGGCATCTAAAAATCCTAACAATGGCATCTCATCATTCAAAACATCTAAAGTGCCTCCATTGGAGGATACAAAAGATTTGTCTCAAAGTTTTCAAATAATTTAGCACTGAAAGTCGCTCGGTCATGTCCGGCTCTTTGCGACCCCATGGACTGTATAGTCCATGGAATTCTCCAGGCCAGAATACTGGAGTGGGTAGCATTCCCTTCTCCGGGAGATCTTCCCAACCCAGAGATTGAACCCAGGTCTCCCACATTGCAGGCAGATTCTTTACCAGCTGAGCCACAAGGGAAGCCCAAGAATACTGGAGTGGGTAGCCTGTCCCTTCTCCAGCAGATATTCCCAACCCAGGAATTGAACCAGGGTCTCCTGCATTGCAGGCAGACTCTTTACCAACTGAGCTATGAGGGAAGCCCAATTTAACAGAGATGTTAAAATGAACGTTTGTGAAAAATATGAATTTTTTTTTTCTGTGAATGTGCAAATGAAGTGGTTTTACCATCACTGCTGTAACAAATTACCACAAACCTCAGATATGCAGGTTTCTACCCTAATGGCAGAAAGTGAAGAACTAAAGAGCCTCTTGATGAAGGTAAAAGAGGAGAGTGAAAAGCTGACTTAAAACTCAACATTCAAAAACTAAGATCATGGCATCCAGTCTCATCACTTCATGGCAAATAGATGAGGTGGGGGGGGAGGGGAAATGGAAAAAGTGACAGACTTTATTTTCTTGCACTCTAAAATCACTGCCGACAGTGACTACAGCCATGAAATTAAAAGACATTTTCTCCTTGAAAGGAAACCTATGACAAACCTAGATAGCATATTAAAAAGCAGAGACATTACTTTGCAGACAAAGGTCTGTACAGTCACAAAGCTATGGTTTTTCCAGCAATCACGTATGGATGTGAGAGTTGGACCATAAAGAAGGCTGAGCGCCAAAGAATAGATGCTTTCAAATTGTGGTGTTTGAAAAGACTCTTGAAAGTGCCTTGGACTAGGAGAACAAACTAGTCAATCCTAAAGGAAATTAACTCTGAATATTCACTGAAAGGACTGATGCTGAAGCTAAAGCTCCAGTACTTTAGCTACCTGATGAAAAGAGCAGACTCGTTGGAAAAGACCCTGATGCTGGGAAAGACTGAGGGCAGGAGAAGGGGCCAACAGACGATGAGATGGTTGGATGGCTTCACTAACTCAATGGACATGAGTTAGACCAAGCTCTGGGAGATGGTGAAGGACAAGGAAGCCTGGCCTGCTGCAGTTCATGGAGTCACAGAGTTGGACCCAACCTAACCACTGAACAACAAAAAAGNAGGAGAAGGGGCCAACAGACGATGAGATGGTTGGATGGCTTCACTAACTCAATGGACATGAGTTAGACCAAGCTCTGGGAGATGGTGAAGGACAAGGAAGCCTGGCCTGCTGCAGTTCATGGAGTCACAGAGTTGGACCCAACCTAACCACTGAACAACAAAAAAGGAGGTTTGGAATAACACAAACATACGATCTCAGAGTGGTCTACCTCAGCATTCTGGGAAGCTTGGCTGGTTTTTCTTTGTTTCCAGTCTCACAAGTCCAAAATCAAGGTGCCTGCAGGTGGGTTCTTATTAGGACCCTGGGGAGAACCTGCTTCCTGGCTCTGTCAGGTCACTGGCCAAATTCGGTTCCTGGCAGCTGTAGACTGAGGGCCTCATTCACTTGCTGGCTGGAGCCTGGGAGGTGTTCTCAGCTAACAGAGGCCACCACCTGGCCTGGCTGGTGGCCCCCTTCCTTCACCCTGCAGAGCCAGCAGGCTCAGGTTCTCTCTCCTCACCTTTTCTCAGCCCTCCCAGCCCCTCTTCAGCTACATCTGTCGGGCTGGCTCTTCTGTCTCCCTCTTCTGCTTTCAAGAGCTCACTTGATTACACTGAGTTCAGGAGGATGACTCAGATCATTGCCCTGGCTTCAGGTCAGCTGATTAGTAACCTTAATTCCATCTGCAAAGCTCCTTCACAGCAGTGACTGGATTAGTGTTTGAGGGTTTGGTTGAACCACAAGAGGGCAGTCATCTTGAAGAGGTTTTTTGTTTATTTGTTTGTTTTTTTANGGAGGATGACTCAGATCATTGCCCTGGCTTCAGGTCAGCTGATTAGTAACCTTAATTCCATCTGCAAAGCTCCTTCACAGCAGTGACTGGATTAGTGTTTGAGGGTTTGGTTGAACCACCAGAGGGCAGTCATCTTGAAGAGGTTTTTTGTTTATTTGTTTGTTTTTTTAAGTCTTTTTTTTTTTTTTAATTTTATCGGAGTATAGCTGAATTTTTTAACTTCCCTGGTGGCTCAGTTGGTAAAGAATCTGCCTGCAATGCAGGAGACCTGGGTTCGATCCCTGGGTTGGGAAGATCCCCTGGAGAAGGAAATGGCAACTCACTCCAGTATTCTGGCTTGGAGAATCCCGTGGACTGTATGGGGTCTCAAAGAGTCAGACACGGCTGAGCGACTTTTATTTATAGCTGGTTTGTGATGTTGTGTTAGTTTCAGGTGTGCAGCAAAGTGATTCAGTCAGACATNCCAGTATTCTGGCCTGGAGAATCCCATGGACTGTATGGGGTCTCAAAGAGTCAGACACGGCTGAGCGACTTTTATTTATAGCTGGTTTGTGATGTTGTGTTAGTTTCAGGTGTGCAGCAAAGTGATTCAGTCAGACATGTACACAATAGCTCCCAGTTGTGTCTCTTTTCAACCCTATGGACTGTAGCCCATCAGGCGCCTCTGTCCATGGAGGCAAGGCGCCTCTTGCCTGGAGAGGCAAGAATACTGGAGTGTGTTGCCATTTCCTCCTCCAGGGGATCTTCCTGACCCTGGGATCAAACCCACGTCTCCTGCGTCTCCTGCACTGGCAGGTGGATTCTTTACCACTGTGCCGCCTGGGAAGCCCTGCCATACCTATACATATATTCATTCTTTTTCAGGTTCTTTTCTCATATAGGTTATCACAGAATATTGAGTTGAGTTCCCTGTGCTACACAGGCGGTCCTTGTTGGTTATCTGTCTTGTATATAATCAGAGAAGGCAATGGCACCCCACTCCAGTACTCTTGCCTGGGAAATCCCATGGACAGAGGAGCCTGGTAGGGTGCAGTCCATGGGGTCACGAAGAGTTGGACACGACTGAGTGACTTCACTTTCACTTTTCACGTTCATGCACTGGAGAAGGAAATGGCAACCCACTCCAGTGTGCTTGCCTGGAGAATCCCAGGGACTGGATCCTGGTGGGCCGCCTTCTATGGGGTCACACAGAGTCGGACACAACTGACGTGCCTTAGCAGCAGCAGTGTGTGTTCAGCCCACGTTCCTGATTTACCTGGTCCCCTCCACCCATTTCCCCTTTGGGGAAAGTTTTTTTCATTGTCTGTAAGTTTAGTTTTTGATATCTGTACGTCTGTNCTCCAGTGTGCTTGCCTGGAGAATCCCAGGGACGGGATCCTGGTGGGCCGCCTTCTATGGGGTCACACAGAGTCGGACATAACTGACGTGCCTTAGCAGGAGCAGTGTGTGTTCAGCCCAAGTTCCTGATTTACCTGGTCCCCTCCACCCATTTCCCCTTTGGGGAAAGATTTTTTCATTGTCTGTAAGTTTAATTTTTTGATATCTGTACGTCTGTTTCTGTTTTGTAAAGATGTTCATTTGTGTCATTTTTTAAAACTAGGTTCCACATATGAGTGATATCATATGCTAATGAACAGACATCTTTAGAAATTTTCCTTCCCACAACCAAGAAGAAAAAAGCCGTAATGATAATGGAAGCAGACAATTAAACTTGATTTTAAACGAGTTTCTTTGAACAGTTCTGANTTTTTTAAAACTAGGTTCCACATATGAGTGATATCATATGCTAATGAACAGACATCTTTAGAAATTTTCCTTCCCACAACCAAGAAGAAAAAAGCCGTAATGATAATGGAAGCAGACAATTAAACTTGATTTTAAACGAGTTTCTTTGAACAGTTCTGATACCGATTTTTCCAACACTATTCCTAATTGTGATGAAGACCAGCGCATAAAGTTGAAAGTCCACATTGGCACTCATCTTTAAAAAGCTGACTCCTGCTTTCTTTTAATAAGTGCTTCAGAAATTTCTTCTCAGAAATTGAAAGATGTTTCAGTATATAAGATTAAATGTATTCTCTTCTCCCTTTCAGAGAAAACTTAAAAGGCAAGGGATCATAGTCTTGCTGAATTTTCTGTATGTTTTTCTTATGCAAATTATATACTCTATGCTTAGTTTTTCCTCCTTCCTGTCTCCCACCACTCCCACACAAGATATTTCCATTCTAAAACAAGAAGAAAAGCGAGTGGTCCAGAGACACCTGCTGTAGTTTTAGTTCATTTTTGGCCAAACAGCCATTGGCTTTATTTGCTCATCTCAGTTAGAACTGTATAGTAATCTCCGGCCGAGTGAACTGGAGTCTGGACTTTGCATCATTTATCATGTTCTTTGGCTTCCCTGGTGGCTCAGAGGTTAAAGCATCTGCCTGGAATGTGGGAAACCCACGTTCGATCCCTGGGTCAGGAAGATCCCCTGGAGAAGGAAGTGGTGACCAAACTCCAGTATTCTTTCCTGGAGAAGCCCATGGACAGAGAAGCCTGGTGGGCTACAGTCCATAGGATCATAAAGAGTCAGACACCATTGAGTGACTGACACTTTCACTTTCACCCAAATAAAAGACTGCCTAGTGAGTNAGCATGGAATAGTCCATGTCAGAGGGGTTTCCATTCATAAGTAGGGTGGGGGTGTCAACGGGATAGCGTGGCAGTGGGGTTTACTGCCAGTACAGGAGGTAGTTGGTCTTTAGGCCACTGAAGCATTCTGCCTCTGCAGCTCAGCAAAGCAATTTCCAAGCCATCAGTGTCCTGACTTATAAAGAAATTGCCTTCCTTGGGAGAAGACAGCAAGTTGCATAGCAGGAATCTGAGCAGCAGGACTCAGCTAATCTTAAAAATAAAAAAGAAGAAAAGAAAAAGGGAAATTGATTTCTCTGGAAATTGTTCTGACTTGACTATAATGAAGTACCCACTTTAAAAACATAT
This sequence comes from Neotragus moschatus, assembly GCA_006410615.1. Taxonomy (NCBI): domain Eukaryota; kingdom Metazoa; phylum Chordata; class Mammalia; order Artiodactyla; family Bovidae; genus Neotragus; species Neotragus moschatus. The sequence goes on from SJYA01002539.1 coordinate 164,603, forward strand.
GTAGCCAGAGAAGTCAAAATCTTTTCAAGTAAATTCAACTTCCCATTATTCGTACCCAATAAAAGTTTATGGAGGTGAGGCTATTCCTGATGCGGTTCCTGCCGTTTGGTACTTAGGATTAGCATTTCAGATGATGTTCTGGGAACTCATTTAAAGCAACGAGGCTGCAGTACAGACTTCACTCAAGCAGAGCTGAGAGGCTGACTCATTTCTCTCCCTATAGTCCACTCATTTCCCACGCAGTGCTGAGTACCAGCCACAGCACTCTGTTCCCTGGAAGCTGTAAAGACTGAGGTGTGGGGGGCCACTTCTGCCCTAAAGAGGACTGGAAGAAGTGAAGGATGTCAACCAGGCAGGAGAGCGAGCTGGGCCAAGATGACCACTGACCTGGTGGCACTCTTGTGTTTAATCAGCTCAGCAAGGGGGAAAAATAAATTAAAGCAGCATACTTTTGCCTGAAAAGGTACATCATCCTATCGCATCAGTATTTCCTGTGCAGAGGACCTTAGTATGCTCTGAGTTACATAGACTATCTCCTAATCTTGCACAGTTAAGGGTAGCGCCTCACCCCGATAGGCATAATTTTTATTTTGTTATACATGGGTTACTTGGGTCTTAATCAAATCTATACAATTATTTGGTCACCTGGAAATACCTTCTTAAAGCTTGCATGAGCCCACTGCAGATAAACAATTTTCTAGGGAAGGGACCGTAACGAAGGCTGAGTGCTGAAGAATTGATGCTTTTGAATTGCGGTGTTGGAGAAGACTCTTGAGAGTCCCTTGGACTGCAAGGAGATCAAACCAGTCAATCCTAAAGGAGATCAACTCTGCATATTCATTGGAAGGACTGATGCTTAAGCTGAAGCTCCAATACTTTGGTTATCTGAGGCAAAGAGCCAACTCATTGGAAAAGATCCTGATACTGGGAAAGATGGCGAGCAGGGGGAGAAGGAGGCAACAGAGGATGAGATTGGATGACATCACCGTCTTGACAGACGTGAATTTGAGCAAACTCCAGGAGACAGTGGAGGACAGAGGAGTCTAGTGTGCTGCAGTCCATGAACAACAACAAAGGGAAGGGGTGTGTGTCTGTGTGTGAAAATTTTAGGGATGGTGTGAGAAGAATTCCATTTACCCTTGAGTCAAACAAGCCAAACGCTGTGTGCTAGTTTCTTATTGGCACTGTAACAAATTACTACAAGTTTAGTGACTTAGAACAACAAAATTTATTATCTTAGATTTCCTGTGGGTTGAAAATCTAATGCTGGTTTTACTCACCTAAAATCAAGGTGTTACCAGGGTTATGTTCCTTACTAATGGCTCTTGGGAGGGCCTGCTTCCAAGCTCCTTCAGGTTGTTTCCAGAATCGAATTCCTTGTGGCTGTCAGACTGAGGTGTCTGTCTCTTTGCCAGCTGTCAGCTAGGAACCAGCTTCCTCTCTCTTTCGCCTTTGCCTGTGGCCCATACACCACAGAACCAGCAGCAGAGCGGGAGTTGAGTTCTCCTGCTGGGATCTCTCTGACTTCCATTCTGCTGTATCTCTCTGATTCCAGCTAGAGAATGCGCTCTGCTTTTAAGGCTTATGTGATTAGACTGGGTCCAGGCGATGGCACCCCACTCCAGTACTCTTGCCTGGAAAATCCTGTGGACAGAGGAGCCTGATGGGCTGCAGTCCATGGGGTCGCTAAGGGTCAGACACGACTGAGCGACTTCACTTTCACTTTTCACTTTCATGCATTGGAGAAGGAAATGGCAACCCACTCCAGTGTTCTTGCCTGGAGAATTCCAGGGACGGGGGAGCCTGGTGGGCTGCCGTCTGTGGGGTCGCACAGAGTTGGACACGACTAGAGCGACTCAGCAGCAGCAGCACAGAGATCATCCAGGACGGCTCCCTGCTTTAAAGTCTGTAACCTTAGTTCCATCTGCAAAGCCCCTTTTCCATGTAAAGTAATCCATTCAGTTTCCAGGGATTAGGACACAGACATCTTTGGGGCTGTTTGGTCCATTCTAGTCCACCTTCTGGTCCCCAAAGATCCACATCCACCCCATGTCTTTTCATCCCAATTACAGCATCAACTTAAGGTCCTAAATCTCTTCAGCTCAAAAATTCAAAACCGGAATCATCTAATCAGGTGTAGATGAGTAACCATGAAGTGCATGAGTGAGCCATAAAATACTGCTGCTGGGGAAGAGTTCCTCTCCACCTGTGAACCTGTGATTCTAAAGAAACAGCTTATTTGCCCCCAGCATACAGTGTTGGAACAGGCACGGGGTAATAGTTATAGACATTCCACTTCCAGAAACAGAGACGTGGAAAATAAAATGGAGTGCTGGGCCAAAGCAGGTTGGAAACCCAGCCTAGCAAATCCCAGTTGCAAGGTTTCAAAGCCAGGGACTTATCCTCTGTCATCCTTGGTTCTGCTCTCTGTCTGGGCAAGATGTCAGAAAAAGGCAACACTAGAAGGAAATGTTTCTAGAAAGCAGTGAGTTCACCAGGCAGGTGCAGGGGAGCCCAGACGTCCTGTGTTTACCTGCTTGCTCCTGCTGATCTACACCAGGCAGGAGGAGAGGGTCTGGTGCTATGCTGGCTGGCACTCAGAGCACCCCGCCTGGGCTGCCAGCAGCTCAGTGTGGAGAGTGTGCCCCACCCTCCCCACATCAGGGAGGGAGCAGCTTGAGCATCAGGCCTGTGCTGTCGTCTCTGTGGATTCTGCCTCTCCCCATGCCTGTCCTGGTAGGCTGGCGACAGGACAGTGTGTGGCTTCATATTTCAGTTTTGCCTCCAGACTACCTGTGTTCCTTGAAGTGATCTCAGCTCTGCTCTCTGAAGCCCTCTGGCAGCCCTGTGCCCCTCTTCACACTTGTATAGAGTCTCAGGAGCCCAGCCCAGATTCTGCAGAGACCCAGCATTTGGGCTCTGCTAATTATAAACTGAGAGATGAGACAAAGATGCCTGGGATCAACAGGCCAGAGCTGTGTGGGGCTGTAGGAAGGACAGTAAGGAATTTTAACAAGGGCGGAACCCAGGGCTCAAGGGGCTGGAGGTGGGCCAGGTATGAGAAGACCCGTGATGGAGACTGGTTATAAATACTAAGGGTCAGGCTGGGTGGAGAAAAGAAGAGAAATGAAGATTATAGAATCTACTTTAAGCAGAAATTTCCAAATTACGTTCAGTT
>SJYA01002540.1:0-48680 GCA_006410615.1 Neotragus moschatus
GGATTTGATTTAGATCATACCTGAATCGTCTAACGGTTTTCCCTACTTTCTTCAATTTAAGTCTGAATTTGGCAATAGGATTTCATGATCTGATTCTGGAAAAATATTCTAGATTAAAGAGAGCTAAAGAAATATGAAAACTAAATTCAGTGCATTAACTATAATTGAAATCTGTTTTAAAAATGCCATAAGACCTATTAGGCAATTGAGCAAACATCAATTTGTTATCAACCCTAAATTCATTGAATGTGATCATTGTACTGTGGTTTTATCAAAAGAGCATCCTTGTTCTTGGGCAAACTCTGGGAGATGGTGAGAGACAGGGAGGCCTGGCATGCTGCAGTCCAAGGGATTACAAAGAGTCAGACACTACTGGGAGACTGAACAACAACAATCATTGTTCTTAGAAAACTCATGCTATAGTATTTAGAGGTGAAGTGCCATTATTCCTACAACTGATTCTCAACTGGTTCACCCGAGGAACATATGGTTGTATATATTTATCTGAAAAGATAAACAAAGTCTGTCTATTCAAGGCTATGGTTTTTCCAGTAGTCATGTATGAATGTGAGAGTTGGATTGTAAAGAAATCTGAGCGCTTAAGAATTGATGCTTTTGAACTATGGTGTTGGAGAAGACTCTTAGGAGTCCCTTGGACTACAAGGAGATCCAACCAGTCCATCCTAAAGGAAATCAGTCTTGAATAGCCATTGGAAAGACTGATGCTGAAGTTGAAACTCCAATACTTTGGTCGCCTGATGCAAAGAACTGACTCATTTGAAAAGACCTTGATCTAGGTTCGATGCAGAATATAGGATGCTTGGGGCTGGTGCACTGGGATGACCCAGAAGGATGGTATGAGGAGGGAGGTGGGAGGGGGTGCAGGATTAGGAACACGTGCACACTGGTGGTGGATTCATGTTGATGTATGGCAAAACCAACACAATGTTGTAATTAGCCTCCAATTAAAATAAATAAATTTAAATTAAAAAAAAATAAAGGCAGGAGGAGAAGGGGACAACAGAGGATGAGACGGTTGGATGGCATCACAGACTCAATGGACATGAGTTTGAGTAAACTCTGGGAGCTGGCGATGAACAGGGAGGCCTGGTGTGCTGCAGTCCATGGGGTCACAAGGAGTCAGACTTGACTGAATGACTGGACTGAACTGAACTGAAAAAGATAAAAACTATGGCAAAACATATGATTTTGATAATAAAATCATCATGCATGTAGGTAAAACTATTCACTTAACTTTTTGTTTTTGAGATTTTTAATATGTTATAGGAGCTAAATACACTTGAGTTCTCACCAAGAGTATAAGATATCTTCAAACAGTATTATCAGGCTACTTAGTATATTGGGCATGTGCTCAGTCGTTTCAGCCATGTCCAACTCTTTGAAACCTCATGAACTGTAGCCCACCAGTCTCCTCTGTCTGTGGGATTTCCCAGGCAAAAATACTGGAGTAGGTTGCCCTTTCCCTCTCCAGGGGATCTTCCCAACCCAGGGATTGAACCTGTGTCTCTTGTGTCTTCTGCATAGGCAGGCAGATTTTTTACCCCTGTGCCACACAGAAAGCTTAATGTATTAAAACTAGCTAGAAACTAGGATAAAACTCACATGTCATCAAGTTTTTCAAAGTAATAGTTGTGAATTTCTTGACTGGCTAGAAAGAAAAAGAATAGTAAAATAAATAATTTGGAAACTTTAAAATGATGATGCTTAACTGTATGGATTTATTTTTGAGTTCGCTCTTAAGAATAAACAACATATAAGAAAATAAGTATAGATGCAGTTATCCCTCTCCTATATATTTTAATAAGGTAATTGAAAACTCAAGTTCCAGTCTAAAACATATTTCTGGTAGAGAAAACCACTTAATACAATACTGGAAGCAAAGCTCTTCAGATCATGGCTGAACTAAAGTGATGGGATGTGGCAGTGGTACTCCTTAGGGACTCTGCTTCCCTCTCAGCACTACCGTCACCATGACAACCTGGAGTGCACGTACTGCATTAGCTAATTGATGCTCCATCAGTCTTAACATTTTCTTCCACGTTCTTCTCCCAGAACGTCACAAACTACTTTTGTTCTTAAGAGAGCAGTGTACCAGAAGGCCTTGACTCTAGTTAAACGGAGGCAGGAGATAGGTGGGCTCCAGGCTAGACATTTACAACTAGCCTCCTCTTTATATTTCTTGAGGCAGGAAATAGATGGGCTTCAGGTTGGAGTCCTATAGCCAGCATCCTGTTTACACTTCCAGATAGAAATAACATCAAGAATAAGGTAAACAGCTGGACTTTGCCTCCAGAGAACACTAAGATAGCAGTAATGGAGGGGCAGAGAGGAGCTGAGTTCTGCCCAGATAAAAGATAAAGTGACCACATATATTCATTCTTGCAGTCAAGGCAGCCTCCCTGACTACACATGCTCAGAAAGACTCCTTGGGGATCAAAAAGGAGGAGGCACCACTCTATAATAGGTGATACCAAGCATCCATGGGCTTCTGCCCTGGAATCCATCTTGGCTAAAAGTTGCAAACCCATGTTGGGGAGGGTCCTGCGGCTGCTGCTGTTTATAAGTTGCTTCACTTGTGTCTGACTCTGTGCAACCCCATAGACGGCAGCCCACCAGGCTCTGCTGTCCCTGGGATTCTCCAGGCAAGAACACTGGAGTGGATTGCCATCTCCTTCTCCAATGTGTGAAAGTGAAAAGCTAAAGGAAAGTCACTCAGTCGTGTCCAGCTCTTCTCGACCCCATGGACTGAAGCCTACCAGGCTCCTTTGTCCATTGGATTTTCCAGGCAAGGGGAGGGTCCTAGGGCAAGTCAAATGTGGAAAAAGAAACAGGAGAATTGAGTAAAGGTAAACAAAGACCCAGGGACTTCTTAGGTAGCTCAGCAATATAGACTCTGCCTACCAATGCAGGAGACATGGGCTTGATCCCTGGGTCAGGAAGATCCCCTGGAGGAGGAAATGGCAACCACTCTAGTATTCTTATCTGGAAAATTCCATGGACAGAGAGCCTGGTGGGCTATAGATGCAAAGAGTGAATGAGCACACATGGAAATGAAGACCCAGAACTGCCCTCTATAAACGATTTATAAATGCTCTGTTCATGGGGTTCTCCAGTCAATAAATGACTTAACGGTCTCTTTACTGGGCTCCTCCTCACTAAGGAGGATACCCACACCCTTCTCCCTGGGTGTATATCTCTGTCTTGCTTCTGTCTTTAAACAGTTTCACTATAAACTCTCCTGTGCTCTGCTGCTGCTGCTAAGTCGCTTCAGTCGTGTCTCACTCTGTACGACCCCATAGACGGCAACCCATCAGGCTCTGCCATCCCTGGGATTCTCCAGGCAAGAATACTGGAGTGGGTTGCCATTAACTTCTCCAATGCATGAAAGTGAAAAGTGAAAGTGAAGTCACTGAGTCATCTCCAACTCTCAGTGACCCCATGGACTCCTGTGCTCAGGCTCCAATAATAAGCTTTGTATCTCTTTTCACAGTTTTTGCCTCCTTGAAACATTCTTGCTTTCAAGCAGGGCAAGAGCCAGAGGAACTTTGCTTTTAATCTCTAACCTTGCTGGTCTAGCAGCTAGGATCCCTGGCTTTCATCCAGGCTACCCACGTCTGATTCCTAGGCAAGGAACTAGAATTTTGCTTCAAGCTACCAGTCAGGGCTGTCTCCTCAAGATCAAAGCATATGCAAAAAGTTCTATATACTAATAACCACTTTGGGTATGCTGTCTCATTTCCAACATTTCATCCACCAAGATGTGGATCCATCTTTCAAAATGAAATATCAGTTTTTGCACAGCCAGCAAAAGGGCTCAAAGAAAGCTCTCTGCTTTCTGCTCAGTCTGACTCTTTGCAACCCCATGGGCTGTAGCCCACCAGGCTCCTCTGTCCCTGGGATTTCCCAAGCAAGAATTCTGAAGTAGGTTGCCAATGCTTCCCCTAGGTCATCTTCCTAATCCAGGGACTGAACTTACATCTCCTGTGAATCCTGCATTGACAGGTGGATTCTTTACTGTTGTGTCATTGGGGAAGCCCTCAAAAAAGCTATCAGATACAATTTACTTAATTGTCTGTGCATAAACACACATCAATTAGAAAAGAATTCCAAGAATCACTACTGAAATGGCATTCCATCTTTGCAGTTGAGCATATCTTCTCATATAATTTTTACAGGAACATTTTCTGAATTTTCATAATCGTTACTACCTTTTTGCATGGACTTTTACATGTGTATTTTTATAATATAAAATAATATTTATGTTTCCCTTTGTTCATTATTGTAACTTGCACGTGTTTTGTACCAGCCACTTCCTATAAATTATAGTTTTTCCTACACCACCTTGCTAGGATTTACTAAAATTCCTACTAGGCTGTATAATTCTGGAGGTCAAGGACACTATTTTTCTTTACTCACTGTTGAAAGCCCAGCTGATAGTAAAATTCAGGATTGTCAGATGTGGGAGGCTAAATGACATCCACTCCAAAAATATCCCTGTCCTAATTCCTAGAACATGTGAATAGGTTACCTTCTATGACAAAAGAAAATTTGCAGACCTGACTGCCTTAAGGATTTAGGGATAGGGAAGTTATCCTAGATGTCCTGTTGGACTCATTATAACCACAAGGGTATTCATAGGAGGAGGAAGCAGGTGGCTTTTTGAAGCTGGAAAAGACAAGAGGAAATGGATTCTTACTCTGGATGAAAAATATAGCCTGCTGTATCTGTAAACAAAGGCCACCACTACAACCAACATAGACAGCGATCCCTAAAGGAACTCAGGATGGAGACAAGCAGATTGCCCCTTTGCCAAGCTCTCAGCCCCTGCAGCCATCCTCTGGTGTGCCCCCTGAAGGGCCTCAGAAAGAAGAGGATACTGGCCCCAGATAGCCAAATGTGCTTCTCAGTTGCTCAGTTTTGTCTGACTCTTTGCAGTCCCATGGACTGTAGCTCATCAGACTCCTCTGTCCATGGAAACTTCCTGGCAGGAATACTGGAGCAGGTTGCCATTTCTCACTCCAAGGGATCTTCTGAACCAAGAATTGAACCAGAGTCTTAAGTCCCACGCATTGGCAGTCAGGTTCTTTACCATTAGCACCACCTGGAAAGCCCCTTAGACAGCTAAGGTGCATATCAAAGTGACAGTTTCAATGATCCCAGACCCTTGCATCTTCCCACACAAAGAAATCACGACATTCATTAACTTGAGTTATCTGGTTCCTTTAATTAACATTAACAATTTGATGTTCCAACTATCTAGTTTTTGTTGCAAAACTCCTATAGATCCTAATTCTTCCCTCACTTCTTTGGAATAATCACACAGAGCTTTCTGAGAGGCTATCTCATGAGTTTAAATCCTCAAGGGGTTCACCAAATAAAAATATAATTCTTAACTATTAGTTCTACATTTTCCCCCCAGTGGACACCAGACAAGAAGAAATAAGCCTCACTGACACTATTGCCTATAACACAATGAGACTTATTTTAAATTTTGACCTCCATAATTCTAAGTTTGTGTTGTTTTAAGCCATTATCTCACATAATAGCAAAGTAATACTCAAAACTCTTCAAGCTAGGCTTCAACAGTACATGAACTGAGAACTTCCAGATGTTCAAGCTGAATTTAGAAAAGGCTGAGGAACCAGAGATTAAATTGCCAACATCCGTTAGAGCATAAAAATAGCAAGAGAATTCCAGAGAAACATCTAATTCTGCTTCATCGACTATGCTAAAGCCTTTGACTGTGTGGATCACAACGAACTGTGAAACATTCTTCAAGAGATGGGAATACCAGACCACCTTACCTACCTCCTGAGAAGTCTGTATGCAGGTCAAGAAGCAACAGAACTGGATACGGGACAACAGACTGCTTCCAAATTGGGAAAGGAGTACATCAAGGCTGTATACTGTCACCCTACTTATTTAACTTATATTCAGCGTACTTCATGCGAAATGCCAGGCTGGATGAAGCACAAATTGGAATCAAGGCTGCCAGGAGAAAAATCAATAGCCACAGATATGCAGATAACACAGCCCTTTTGGCAGGAAGTGAATAGGAAATGAAGAGCCTGATGAAAGTGAAAGAGGAGAGTGAAAAAGTTGGCTTAAAACTCAGCGTTAAAAAAAATGAAGATCATGGCACTCAGTCCCATCACTTCAAGGCAAATGGTGGAGAAATAATGGGAACATTGAAAAACTTTATTTTCTTGGGCTCCAAAATCACTGGAGATGGTGACTGCACCCATGAAATTAAAAGAAGCTTGCTCCTTGGGAGAAAAGCTATGACCAACGTAGGCAACATATTAAAAAGCAGAGACATCACTTTGCTGACCAAGGTTTGTATAGTCAAAGATATGGTTTTTCCAGTAGTCATATATGGATGTGAGAGTTGGACTAGAAAGAAAGCTGAGCACCAAAGATTTGACACTTTTGAACTGTGGTGTTGCAGAGGAATCTTGAGAGCCCCTTGAACTGCAAGGAGATCAAACCAGTCAGTCCTAAAGGAAATCAGTCCTGAATATTCTTTGGAAAGACTGATGCTGAAGCTGAGACTCCAATACTTCGGCCACTTGATGTGAAGAACTGACTCATAGGAAAAGATGCTGATGCTGGGAAAGATGAGGGCAGGAGGAATAGAGTTTGACAGAGGATGAGATGGTTGGATGGCATCACCAACTCAATGGACATGAGTTTGAGCAAGCTCTGGGAGTTGGTGATGGACAGGGAAGCCTGGCATGCTGTAGTCCATGGGGTCGTAGAGAGTCAAACACCACTAATCGACTGAAGTGAACTGAAGCCTCTATATTTGTGATAAATTCTTACAACAATTAAGGCATTAATAAATAAGTTTTACCATTGTAAACTCAGGTTTTATACATTAAGGTAATTTTTCTTAGATCACATGTAAATACAATTAGGATACAAAATGAAATTTTTCTGATCATAAACACTATGCTATTTTTTATCAGATTTACTAAACTATGACAGTTATCACCATGAGACAATTGTATGAAAACTGGACTATGTGTTTGGTACTAAAATGCTTTTTCTGTATTACTTTAGTCATTTTAAATAAAATGGAGGACAGCAAATAAATAACTATCAGTAAGTTTCATTGATTAATATGCATTTCTGGGGTGAATGGTAGAATCAAAATGATACCTGTGTAACATACTAGTAGTTATTCAGCTTACTTACCAATTAAAACAGAATGTTTATGTTCAGATAAACATCATTAAAAGTGATGGAATGGATGTTAAAACTATCACATATATTAAATAAATATTTTGAAAGAGTCAAGATCATCTCATTGATAGTCATGAGTACAAATTCAACTGCTCTCAATAACTTTCATAACGTAATGCATCACATTTGTGTGCTTGATGTTATAATTGAATAGTATATTGTTTCACCACCCACATCATAAAACTGCAAAGATTTTTCAAAATAAGATTTATTGAAGTATAATTTATATGCAATAAATCACACCCTTTTAAATCGCACTGTTTGTTGAATGTTGGTAAATGTATATTATTGTGGATTCACTACCACAATGAAAATATAAAATATTTATATCTCCTCAAAGGTTTACTCCTACTACTTTGCACTGAAAACTGTTCCACCCCTAATCCTTGTCAACCACTGGTTTGTTTATAGTCACTCAAATGTTGACCTTTATAGACCATAACGTAAATTGTATCATACAATATGTAGTCTTTTGTGTCTGGCTTCTATCATGTAGCATAATACTTTCAGGATTCATCCATGCCTTTGTGTGTTTCAGTAGCTCATTCTTTTCCTTTCTGATTTGATTTCTAAGGCATGGATATACCAGAACCTGTTAATTCATTCACGAGTTAATAAGCATCTGGGTGCTTTGCAATTTGGGCATACGATAAATAAGACTGCACGAATATTTGCATATGTCTTTGTTTTCACTTCACTTGAATAAATACCTCAGAGTCAGATCAACAGGTCACGAGGTAGGTATATATTTGCCTTTATAGGAAACTTTCAAAGTATTTGCCAAATTGAGTGAACCAGTTTGCATTTTCATCTATAACATATGAGATCACAGTTTCTTCTATCTTTGTCACCACTTGAAACTACCAGGCTTTTTCATTTTAGCCATTCTTGTGAGTGTGCCTGTTTTCTTAATTAAGAGCAAGCAATATTGATCATCTTTTCATAAAAATTTTGTAGTCATTTGTATATCTTATTGCGTGATGTGTTTCTGTATGTTTTGCTCATTATTTTTATCGAGTGATCATCTTAGTACTGAGTTGAAAGACTTGAGTCCTTAACTTTTGGTAAAGAACTTTTATAAGATATTTGCAAATACGTTCTTCCAGGCTTGGGTTGACCTTTCATTTTCCTAATTGTGCCTTCAAAAAAGCAAGTTTTAATACTGAAGAAACAGTTTTCACATTTTACACATTTTTCTTTTATGACTTGTGCTTTTGTATCTTGTTTAAGAAATATTTTCATATGTATATCTAATAGCTCCAGAGCCATTTAATGACTATATTATTGTATATATATATACACACACACATATATATATACACACACATATATCTATATACACACATATATGCTATAAACCTCATGGTACAATCTCATATTTTTATTAAATATTTACATAAATTAAAAAGTTAACATAAAGATGAAAAATCTTGGAAGTTATATTTTATGTGTACCATTTCTGATATTATTCATAATTTCCTGGTGATTCAAGTTTCAATCTGATATGATTTCCTTTCAGTCTGAAGAAGTTTTTACAAACTTTTTGTGGTGACATTCTTCTTGCAATTAATTTTCTTAACTTTCTTATATCTAGAAACATATTTTTCATCTTCATCTTTGAAGAAAGCTTTTCCTTGATCCAGAATCTTCGGGTAACATTTTTTAGCCCTTCAGCTCCTTACCGATGTTACTTGAGTGTTCTTTGGTGTTCATGATTCCTTCAGGTCTCTGGCTGAATCATTTTTTCAGTTTATTATGATATTTTTCTCTTGATTCTTTCAAGATTCACTATTAACATCTGACTTTAAATGGTTTGCCTATGTGTGACCCTTTTGGTGTCTATTCTAGGTTTGCATTGAAAATATTGAATCAATAATTTTGTATATTTCATAAAATTTGGGAAATTTGGAGACATTATTCCTTTAAACATTTTTCTGAACATATTAGAGTCTAATTTCATGTATTTTTGGCTATTTGATACTGTCTGAAAGCTCCTGAGTCTCTGCATTTTCTTTTGTTCAGTCTCTTTGCACTTTGATAATTAGTAGTGATCTGTATCCAAGTTCACTGATTTTTCTTTTCTCTGTTGCTTCTCTTCAGTTTTTAAATTCATCCAGTTTGTATTTGTTTGTATTTTGTTTTAGTTATTTTAGCTCTCAGTTCTAGAAATTCCTTTCTTCCTTTGCTATTGCTTCTATTTATCTGGTGAGATTTCCTATTTTTTAAAAAAAATTAAATAATTTTTTTAACTTCCCTAAGAATATTTATCATGGCTCTCAAAAGTCTTTACTTCCTTATTTCAGTGTATGGGTCATTTCAAGATTGATTTCATGTTATTGCCTTTTTGAGACAATCAGAAATGTTACCCTATTTCCTGGTCCTCTTTATGTTAGGAAATTTTAGGTTGTGTTTTAAACAATTAATTGCATTTCAATGGAAAACTGAGCATTGTCTAGAGGACAATCTTCAGATAATTTTATTTAGGTTCTTGTCTTCTGAACTAAAGCTTGATAAGTCATAATTAACTTAAAAGTCTGCAAATTCTGTTTTCTCTGGTAAAAAGTTCAACTCACTTTTCTCTCTGCTGCAGGAAAAAATAATTTTGCTCCCATTTGAGCACTCATTTCAATATCCCTGCTGTATATCTTTTGAAATGGTTATAACTTGTATCTGATCCCTTCTTGATAAACAAACAGAAGAAACTATTTCAAGTGTGTTCACCTTTTTACCTGTATGAGGCTCATAATTTTACCTTCTCTTTTGAAAATTGTCTTTGAGAGTGTCCTAAGTGTTATGAATGTTGAGATGTGAGAAATCTAAAATCCATTATTATTGTCTGTCAGTAATGTGTCTTTTGTTTTAGCAGACAATTCCCAAAATGAAATTTGCTTTTTTGGATATTAGCTTCAATCTCAGTTCAGATCTGTCTGATTTTACTCTGAGTCTGCTCCACTCGGGAGGGGTTCAAGGATTAGCCAAAACGTGATCAGACAGAAACCTGAGATCCTCTCTCTGGCCTTTCAGAGCAAATTCACAATGTTGTCATAGGTACCTTGCCTTGTCTTCAAAGTAGCTGACTCACCGTGACTCCTAAGTGTGGTTCCTGAGGCCAGAAATACTCTGGTCCCCCTATTATCGCCCCGCTCCCGAGCAACATATGTGAGCATTGCTGTTGGGGACAAACAATGGAGAGATGACCATCTATCTTCCCTCAGAAACAGTACTCTGTACCCTCCTGCTCTTCTTCATCACCCAGGGCCTTCAGACAGCTGCTTATTATATTCGTCACTGNTACTCTGGTCCCCCTATTATCGCCCCGCTCCCGAGCAACATATGTGAGCATTGCTGTTGGGGACAAACAATGGAGAGATGACCATCTATCTTCCCTCAGAAACAGTACTCTGTACCCTCCTGCTCTTCTTCATCACCCAGGGCCTTCAGACAGCTGCTTATTATATTCGTCACTGCTTTCTGTGGCAACATCAGTCCACTTCGACCTTACTCCATCACTATGGAAAATACAGCTCTGCGTATAATAGGGTTTTGAACAAATATGGGTGTGTTATACAAATGAACACTTTGCTTAATAACGTATCAACACATTTGCGTTTAATATGCTTCCTAGTATTAGAATAGATGTATATATATTTGGAAAATATACATTTAACATTAACATAATGACTCTACATTATAGAGCCAGCCATACATTTGGATGAGAATAATATTTACAATATATAATATTAAATCTTTATATATTTCTTGACAACAGTGTCAAGTGCAGCATCTCAGGAAATAAAATGGGTGAAAATCGGAACTTTCATTTTGAAGTTCTAAAAGAAAGAAAGTGAAAGAAGGAAAGATAGAGGAAGTAAGGAAGGTAGAGAAGGAGAGAGAGAAGAGGAAGGGAGAAAGTCAAAGAGGAGAGAAAATAAGCCCGGATAACAGAGATTAAGAGTGGCTACCAATGACTACCCCAGCATAAAAACACAATTTCATTTTCGTGAGCTTCACACCCATCTTCATATGCTTTTGTCATTCCCCTTTCCAAAACACTCAGCTTTACCCGTGGCTACATTTTGTGTTACCCTTTCCTATAATGGCTGTGTATTCATCCCTGGGGCTGGGTGTTGCTCTCAGGCAGTCTCACACTCCTTGTTTCCATGATGTAACACACACAGTCTGTTGCTATGGCAACGATCGGCATCTTCCAGCATGAACCCCTGTGATTACAGGCTTCTAGTGTCAGACTCTTCTTCTTTCAGTCAATTTTCAGAGACCCCTTTTTTCCTTCCACACACTCCAAATTCAGCTCTTAATATGCTTTGATTAATGTTTCAGAGTTTAACCAGCGTCGTGACGTGTTAAGTGGCAGCGCTTTATCTGCATTTTTCTATAACACTACTGTGCAGCCTATATGGAATCTTTTACTGAATCACAGTAAACTATGTGTAGTTGACATTTTTAAAATGCATAAATCAGCCTTGAAATAACAAACTTGTAGTTTGCATACATGAGATCTAGATTGTAGGGTTCAAGTATTAAATACAAAGTGAATTATAAAGAAAAATCTTTTATTAAATAATATCTTGATAATTAAATACAGGTCAAGATCCTGAATTATCATATGCTGGAGAAGCAGGGAGCCCATCCTACCACGTATAGTAAGTCACCTTATGCATGACACTATCAAAGTATTCACCTTGTATTTACCAGACAAATTTCAGCTGAACATCTAGCTTGTGAGATTAAATATGTGTATAAAGCTAAAGGCATACTTCTTCCTAAATTATGCATTCTTTGCTCCATATGTCCGCAAGGGGAAGGCTCCTTCTCTCGAGTATATGTTTTTATTTTTTAAGAATGTAAAGATCTTTGTGCATTTTTCGTTCCAGTTAAGACCACAACTGAAAGTTCAAATAACAATGAATTTTTATTTCATAAAAATAATGAAAACACATACCAGATTGTGTAGAAAGTAAATCATTCAGCAAGTAGACCAAGAATTTCTTAACTAATCAAAATTTACTCTTACACTTTTCACGTAGTTTTTAAATGAGTATTTTTGCAAAAAGGCAAATAACCTATGAGATGCAAACTTGTTAACCTTTCTCATATATATGTGAGGTCTTCTTTTCCAAATTTGAAGAATGAATTAATATCCAATGATATGATGCTTTCGAAGTGTGATGCTGGAGAAGACTCTTGAGAATCCCTTGGACAGCAAGCAGATCAAACCAGTCAATCCTGAAGGAAATAAATCCTGAATTTTTATTGAAAGGACTGAGTCTGAAGCTGAAGTTCCAGTAGTCTGACCACCTGATGCGAAGAGCCAATTCATTGGAAAAGACCCTGGTCTGAGGGCAGGAGGAGAAAGTGGTGTCAGAGGATGAGATAGCATCACTGGCTCAATGGAAAGGAATCTGAGCAAATTCCAGGAGAAAGTGAAAGACAGGGAAGCCTGGAGTACTGCAGTTCATGAGGTCACAGAGAGTTGGATACAGCTTAGCAGCTGAACAACAGCACTGATATAAAGACTACCCAAGTGCCTATAACCATACTCCTAGCTCAGATTCAATCTTGGCTCCAATTAACTATCAACAGTTAACTTAGATTGCCATTAAAAACCTGGGTTTCATTATGCCTAATCAAATTATTTTCTTTCCCAGAAGATCAAAGATACCCAAGCTGCAAGTGCTGTTTAAAATTCACTAAGTAATAAGTGGGCTGTCATTTAGTCAATTTTGTGGGCTGTCATTTAGTGTTATATACCTAAATTTCCTTTCACAATTATTAATGCACAAACCAAGCACCTTATATAGTTTCAAAAGCCATAGGCATTGTAGAAAAATTTATACTGATTTATCAATCCCCAAGTATCAACCCCAGAATCAAATAAATCTAAAGGACTAAACTCCATTCAAAAAGGAAGAGTATACATTTCATAGAGAGTAAAAATGTATTCACCTATGATACTATGCTACTAAGTGAACACATATTTTAAGCAAAAGAGGCTTGTTTACTTACAAATTTGTGAGTTTACATGAAAAACAAATATACTGGGCATGTTTATCCCCTCCCTTTCAGGCCTGTTCTTAACCCTCAATGATACCTGGGACTGTATCCCATACACGCAGTGCAATTTACTCTGTTAAGTTGCCCTGTTTGCAAAAGTCACTCTCTAAAAAGGATTGGTCAAACTAATTTAACCCCCAAATAAATAATTAACAATCTTAATGCATCACCTTGATCTTTCATTAGGAAAAGCTAGACTTATCTAACTGTAAGAGTTTCTGATTGAGACTGATCATACCTGAGCTGGGCTTCCCTGGAAGCTCAGCTGGTAAAGAAACTGCCTGCAATGCAGGAGACTCCAGTTTGATCCCTGGGTTGGGAATGTCCCCTGGAGGAGAGCAAGGCAACCCATTCCAGTATTCTTGCCTGGAGAATCTCCATGGACCAAGGAACCTGGCGGGCTACAGCCCATGGGTCACAAAGAGTCAGACACAACTGAGTAATTAAACACACACACACGTACCTGAGCCAGCAGGAGAGGCCAGCCAATTCCATGGCAGCCATATTTACAACTTTAAATAAAACTCTACCTCTGGTTACGCAAGTGCCAAAATTAGCAGGAGTTTAATAATTATTGTTGTATATGACAATGTTTGTATTATAAGATCTTATAGAATCTGAACTGAATAGATCACATTATATTCTAGCAGTTTACTGCATACACCTATGAAAACATATTTCAGAGCAGGGCAGTGTATATGTCAATGCTAAAACCACTGATGACAACTTCAAGTAGAACAAATGTTTTAAACAATATGGATAAAGTCTAAAGGAAAACGTGCAATTTCGTTGGGAACTTTAAAATAAAGCAGTTTTAGATTCCTGAAATTGAATATGAAAAACACTGCAGTAGGGTGAGGAAAGAAAATATTAGAACATCTGTTTGTAAAATTTCTCATTATGTATTTTATTAAAAAAAAAGTGTGAAAGCATGTTATTTAAATCATGTGTGACTATAAGAGTACACATAAAGAAGTTATTTAAATATATATATATGTATATGTATATATGTTAGTCGCTCCATTGTGTCTGACTCTTTATGACCCCATGGACTGTAGCCCGTGAGGCTCCTCTCTCCATGGAATTCTCCAGGCAAGAACACTGGAGTGCATAGCCATTCCCTTCTCTAGGGGATCTTCCCAACCCAGGGATCAAAACCAAATCTTTTGCATTGCAGGCAGATTCTTTACAGTCTGAGCCACCAGGGAAACCCGCAACAGTGCACATAAAATTGTAAATAAATAAATAAACTGTACTTCTTACTAAAGGTAAAAGAAAATACAGCAATTGATAGACGGATACTTTCAGAAGACTCCAAAGACATTTTGCAGTTAACGATCGTAAGGTAGAATTAAGAACTGAATTACCGTTTCTAAATTATAATGTTAGCTTTTCAATTTTAGCAATATTTCCACATTATAGATTCAACATTGGACACACTAACAGCAAACTGGGACACAAAGAAAAGAAAACTTCACATGTAAACCTCTTATTTACTTTAAAATGGACTCTAAAAATTGAATAAATGAGCCTGGAGAGTATAAACTAGAGAACACAATAAATTATATAAATTCAGATTGTGGCAAATAAAGGAACCAAGCAAATACATGGACTATAACATTAAAATTCAAACTCACGGGACAAAATGCTTATTTTGGAAGCACACAGATACAAAATATCACTTGGTTAGCAGAGCTCTTGAAGAGGAAATTTCGTAAACATGAAAATTCGTGATTTGTGAAATATTTAATCTAATAGCTGCTATAATGAGATTATGATATGTTTTCAGAAAGGATTACTTTGTCTAATCAGTATTTGTTATTGCTTTTGATTAAAGCTTATATCTTCTGCTACTGCTACTGCTAAGTCACTTCAGTGTGTCTGACTCTGTGCAACCCCATGGACTGCAGCCTACCAGGCTCCTCTGTCCATGGGATTTTCTAAGAGTACTGGAGTGGGGTGCCATTTCCTTCTCCTGTAACTGCATAGTGATACACCAATTCAACTTACTGCTATATCTTCTATATTAATATAAAATAAAATGCTGACCTAGAAAATGTATCTATTGTATAGAAACTTTAATTCTGTCCATTCAGCTTTAGCTGATTTGTCCTTTAAATGATGATACTTAATTTGATCCCTAGAAAGCAGCTTTTCCCTTTGCAAATCAGAAGTGCCTTTTTAAAAGTTCATTCATTTCTGCACGTCACCAAGGGATAATATATGGTATCATAATTCACCTTATTTTACAATGAAGTTCCCAATTTATCCAAGCACAGCCATGGAATTTGGAGATTGGGCAGCTACCATCTCCCTTTCTAACCCAAACATCTATAAATCTGTGCATAAATTAGAAAATTCCTAGTAAATTTTTTCAGGAACGCTATAGGCACTGCTGGGAAGGAATGAAGGCAAAAGGAGAATGGGGCTGCAGAGGGTGAGATGGTTTGATAGCATCACCACTGCAATGGACATGAATTAGAGCAACATCCACTGTTAGAGACAGTGGAAGACAGAGGAGCCTGGCAGGCTGCAATAAATGGAATCGCAGAGTTGAAATGACTTAGTGACCGAACAAAAACAACCACACGGAGCATTGTCACAAAATAATTTAGGAGTCAATATTGCGTCTCACAACATTGTCTTAACAACAGTAACTTAAACATTGTTTAAGATATGATTACCAGAATCACAGTTCTCCATATTGTAGTTCTCCATCATGAAGTTCAAATGTAGAATTATTTGAAGTCAAATGCAATAGTATATTGAATTCAGTGCACTATTATATTTTTAAGGGTAAATTTTAATAATATGAAAAACCTGCATTACTTTTGCATTTTGTGTGCTTTAAACTTTTACCTTGAATGGATCAATAGATTGAAATTGACAAAGGGCTGAACTATAGTATGTGCAACAATGTGGCAGGTAGACACTAAGATGGGTCCCAAGTGTCCACATTTCTTGGTATTCACACTTACATATGGGCTTCTCCAGTGGATCAGTGGTAAAGAATCCACCTTCCAAACAGGAGGGGTGGGTTCGATCCCTGGGTTCCTTTCTTGAAGGAAATATCTTTATCAGCTCTTTGAACTTGATACAAAGTTGGAAAAGAACAGCAAAAAAAAAAAAACTATTCCACTTAGCTGATTTGAACAAGTAGCAAGTTAATATGCATCTAAAGGGGAAAAAAATAGTATTTTGTTTAAAATAAAATCCAAAGAGAAGTAGGCAAGTGAAGACATTTTTATGAGGAATAAGTATGCATCAGATAGCTCAAAAAGGTGAAAAAGAAAATGCAATCAGTTCTCTAATGAATTAATAGATACAGCAGGGAATCTCATGTTACTTTATGTGAAATTGCTAATGAACAGCAGAGAAGCCGGGAAAAAAATGGTAGTCAGCACATTTTAGGAACCCACTTGCCTTTTAAAGGCCTTATAAATAGAAGATGGCTCTTTATTAAAAATCAACATATTTTCCTTTCCTTCTACATTTAGAAGAAATTGTAGGGTTTTTTTCCTATCTATATAAGTAATGGTAACACAGAAAACTTAAAGCAACATGGTTTATACATCATCTTTGCACTTTTTAAGTTTTTCTTAATATGCATTGCTCTTAATATGAAGTTTACAGCTAGTTTCTCTTAGAGAGCTCTTTTGTCCATCCCAGAAGAATGACCCTTCTAAGATCCATTTCATTCACATATGGGGGAGACACACACTCAGATGTTGGAAGAAGCAGGTAAGTAACTTAGAAGACTGGAGTTTGTTAGATAAGAAGCACATTCCTACATGAAAATGGGTTCCCCATCTAAAAGGCAACCAGTCTTCAGCTTAAGTATTTGGAGGATATGAGGAAATAGACTCAATGTTGCTTAATCATTGAGTTTATAAAATAATATTGTTACCTAGGTTGTTGGCCCAGAATCATACCTCTGCACTTCTCTCAAATGGAAAACAATTATTCTTATTTAAGTTTCAGGAGGAAGCTGCCAAGAGAAAAAATAAGAACTGGTTAGAATCAAAAACTAGGCCCAAAATGGCAGAAGATTTGACTTCCAACAGACCCTGATCCTCACTATACACTCATTGTAATATATTAGCATTTGCTGAATGACACGCCAACCGGTGCCGTGACAGTCAGCAACTGTCATGACAAGAACCAGAAAAGCCACTATTATCGGTGCTGTTCATTGGCTAAGTAGTGTCCAATTCTTTGAGACAACATGAACTGCAGCATACCAGGCTCTTCTGCCCTTCACCATCGCCCAGAGTTCACTCAAATTCATGTCCATCGAGTTGGTGATGCTAACTAATCTCTGCTATCATCTCATCCTCTGCTGTCTGCTTCTCCTTTTGCCTTCAGTCTCTCCCAGCATCAGGGTCTTTTCCAATGATTCAGTTCTTTTCATCAAGTGGCCAAATTACTGGAGCTTCAGCTTCAGCATCAGTCCTTCCAATGAATCTTCAGGGTTCATTTCCCTTAGGACTGACTGGTGGCAGATTCATGTTGATGTATGTCAAAACCAATACAATATTGTAAAGTAAAAACAATTAAAAAAAAAAAAAGAGTCTCCTCCAGCATCACAATTCAAAAACATCTATTCTTCAGCATTCAGTCTTCTTTATGGTCCAACTCTTTTCAGTTCACATAAGGACTGAAAAGAAGTGTTACATCACTTTTAGGTTCTAGCCACATGTTTGTTCTTGAATAAGTCATGACTATTCCTACCATTCTTTCCAAATCCCTCTCTTTTACTTCCAATCTCCTATATTTTTATCTCCAGATGAATTAGCTTGAGAAGTTGCTTTTCAAACTAGGTTCTTTGACCATTGAATGAAGCTTCTGCTCTTCCAGTCTCAGCACTGGTTTCATTACTGGCTATGTGAATACATCAGAAGACCTCCCTGGCCAGGACAAGGGGTCTTGATCTGAGGAAGGAACCTAGAGGGGGTCTAGTAGATCACCTTGGTAGCAACATCCAACTGTTTATTTGGAGACTTCTGATTTTTGAATATTGACACTTAAGTCAATTTAAAATATTGGAAAGGTTGAGTAAAATATGTCCAGTTGTTCATTTCAGTTCAGTTCAGTCTCTCAGTCCTGTCCTACTCTTTGTGACCCCATGGACTGCTACATTCCAGGCTTCCCTGTCCATCACCAACTCCCAGAGCCTGTTCAGACTCATGTCCATTGAGTCAGTAATGCCATCCAGTCATCTCATCCTCTGTTGTCCCCTTCTCCTACTGTCTTCAATCTTTCCCAGCATCAGGGTCTTTTCCAATAAGACATTTTTCAATGTCTATTTGTAGATAACTTAAATCAGTTACAAAGCACTATACATGGAGAAGGCAATGGCACCCCACTCCAGTACTCTTGCCTGGAAAACCCCATGGATGGAGGAGCCCGGTGGGCTGCAGTCCATGGGATCGCTAAGAGTCGGACACAACTGAACGACTTCACTTTCACTTTTCACTTTCCTGCATTGGAGAAGGAAATGGCAACCCACTCCAATGTTCTTGCCTGGAGAATCCCAGGGACGGGGGAGCCTGGTGGGCTGCCGTCTATGGGGTTGCACAGAGTCGGACACGACCGAAGCGACTTNATCTATTTTACACATGGCAGTGGATTTCTGTCTGTGTTACTCTCTCAATTCGTTCCCGCTCTCTCCTTCCCTTGCCTGTGTCCACAAGTGCATTTTCTACATCTGTGCCTCTATTCCTGCCCTGCAAGTGTGTTCATCTGTACCATTTTCTAGATTCCATGTGCTGTGTGTGCTTAGTTGCTCAGTCACATCTGATCCTTTGCAACCCTGTGGACTGTATAGCCCACCAGGCTCCTCTGTCCATGGGCATTCTCCAGGCAAGAATACTGAAGTGGGTTGCCATTCCCTTCTCCAGAGGATCTTCCCAACCCAGGGATTGAACCCAGGTCTCCTGCATTGCAGGCAGATTCTTTTCCATCTGAAGCACTAGTTGTTTGCCCCTGAAGTGTTATNTTGCAACCCTGTGGACTGTATAGCCCACCAGGCTCCTCTGTCCATGGGCATTCTCCAGGCAAGAATACTGAAGTGGGTTGCCATTCCCTTCTCCAGAGGATCTTCCCAACCCAGGGATTGAACCCAGGTCTCCTGCATTGCAGGCAGATTCTTTTCCATCTGAAGCACCAGGGAAGCCCCCTAGATTCCATATATATATGCGTTAATACACAGTAGTCATTTTTCTCTTTCTGACTTATGTCAGTCTGTATGACCAGTCCTAGGTTCATCTACATCACTTCAACTGATTCAATTTCATTCCTTTTAATGGCTGAGTAATATTTTGCATATATGTACCACATCTTCTTTATCCACTTATCTGTTGATGGACAGTCAGAACTCTTAATTGCAAGCAAATCACACTAACCTTTAGCAAGTTTAACAGGAAAATGTATTGATTCACGTAGCTAAGCTACAGGAAAGATAGAATCCTGGTGTTCCCAGGGATGGCTGAATGGTGGCTGGAGAGGTCGAGGATGCTATTTGAACTAGCTTTTCCTTGAAAAGATGCTACCTCATGCAGTTCAAAAGATCTCAAGGAAGGACTCCTACTGATTTAGCTGAGCTTCCTGCTCTTTTCTCCAGTCCCTGTGGCTTCAGAGAGAAGTCTATGCAGAAGCTCAGTCACTGCCCTGACCCTATCTTAGATCAGGGTGAGTGGGATGAGGGGCGGGGGGTGGTCAACACAGAAAGAGAGCAGGATGGCTACTCTCAGAAGGGAACCAGGCTTTTTACTTTTCCAAAACTGCAGAGCCCATGGGGTCTAAATGATCCCTTTCCTTGTTCCCTCCTGCCCTTTTAGCCGATGCCTTTTCTATATTTGCCTCCACATATTATCTCTCTCGGCTCTCTCTCTCTCTCTCTCTCTCCATCCTGCCCCAGTCTCAATAAACCTTGTCCCTTTAATTTTAGTCTTGTAAGTTTGTAATCAGTGTGTGATGCCAATTACAAGCTAACTCTGCTTCTGCTGTCTCCCAGGCAGGCTCTTCAGGTAGCTGGATCACAGAATGATCCAACCTATGATTCAAATAGGCAAATAAAATGGACTTTCTTTGGTCCTTCAACTGGATCCAGTCTTTCTTAAAAGCTGCACCCACTGGGTAGCAAAAGACTGTGATAGCATAAAAGTAAGATTTTCTGTTGTCCTGAAGATGATGACAACAATGAGGGGGACAGGCTTCCTTCTTTTCCGTACTTCTCTTAGGAAATTAGCTCCCCCAGGCTGTCCTCATACTTGCAATCTCATCTCAGCACTGACATAAACACATTGTTGGCTTTTGTGACAGACTGAAAAGTGTGAGATTCGGTATATTTTATTCCTCTAGACCTGAATAGACTGTGAGACCTGAGGTAGCAGACTGGAGGTGAAGCCCGCTCATCTTCTTACAAAGAATGAAGACTTTTGATAACGCTGAACCAACTGCAAGTACTAATTGATTTTGTAGAAGTCATATAATCATAAAACAGAGAAGAAGGAAGATCAAAGTGATATAATTATCTTCCTAATTGAACTAAAGATAAGCATCTAAGAGGCATTCACAGAGACTAGCAGAGCTATAGGTGTGAGGTTATCAAAGAAAATCGTACAGGTTCAGAAGAGAGGGAGAGATAACAAAATTTGTAGAACATCAGTATTGTAGNTCAAAGTGATATGATTATCTTCCTAATTGAACTAAAGATAAGCATCTAAGAGGCATTCACAGAGACTAGCAGAGCTATAGGTGTGAGGTTATCAAAGAAAATCGTACAGGTTCAGAAGAGAGGGAGAGATAACAAAATTTGTAGAACATCAGTATTGTAGATGCAAAAAAATAGCAAAGCAAAAAACAGCTATGAGGTATTCTAGTAGTGAAAGAGGCAGAAAGAGAGCTTAAAAGAGAGTGCATACTAAGTCACTTTAGTCATCTCCGACTATCTGCGACTATAAACTGCAGCCCGCCAGGCTCCAGTGTCCATGAGATTCTCCAGGCAAGATTACCAGAATGGGTTGCCATTTCCTTCTCCAGGAAATCTTCCTGACCCAGGGATCAAACGTTGCTGGCAGATTCTTTACCGTCTGAGCCAACAGGGAAACCAACAACAGGTAAATGCATATTAACAATGGTATATTGTGATTGACATAAACACACAACTATATATATAATAGGTAACTAATAGTATAGCACAGTAAGAAACTACAGTATGGTACAGGGAACTCTACTCAATCCTCTGTAATGACTCTGTTGAGAAAGGAAAAGAAGTTGAAAACAGAGTGGGTATGTGGATATGTATACGTAACCGATTCACTTTGCTGTGCAGGAAAAACTAACATAGCATTTTTTTTTCTAAATTAAATGTTTTACTTTGTATTGTAGTATAGTTAATTAGGAGAAGGCAATGGCAACCCACTCCAGTACTTTTGCCTGGAGAATCCCATGGACAGAGGAGCCTGGTGGGCTGCCGTCTATGGGGTCGCACAGAGTTGGACATGACTGAAGCAACTTAGCAGCAGCAGCATAGTTAATTAACAGTGTTGTGAAAGTTTCAGGTGAACAGCAAAGAGACTCAGCCATGGTTCCCTGATAGCTCAGTTGGTAAAGAAACCACCAATGCAGGATAACCCTGTTTTGATTCCTGGGTTGCAAAGATTCGCTGGAGAAGGGATAGGCTACCCCACTCCAGTATTCTTGGGTTTCACTTGTGCCTCAGCTGGTAAAGAATCCACTCTCAATGCAGGAGACCTAGGTTTGATTCCTGAGTTGGGAAGATCCCCCTGGAGAAGGGAAAGGTTACCCACTCCAGTATTTTGGCCTAGAGAATTCCAAGGACCATATAGTTCATGGGGTTGCAAAGAGTCAGACACAACTGAGTGACTTTCACTTTCACTTTCATTCTCCCCAAAGGGGCTTCCCAAAACTTCCTGCCAATGCAGGAGTCATAGAAGTCTCAAACTTTTTCTAGGGTTGGGCTTCAAACCCTCAGTCAGGAAGATTCCCTAGAGGAGGGCATGGCAACCCACTTTACTATTCTTACCTGGAGAAGCCCATGGACAGAGGAGCCTGGCAGGCTACAGTCTATAGGGATCCCAAAGAGCTGGACATGACTGAAGGGACATAGCACACACACTTTCCCCCAAATCCACCTCCCACCAAGACTTGTACGTTACACTGAGTGGTGCTCTCTATGTATGCAGTAGGTCCTTGCTGGTTATCCATTTTAAATGGATATTTAAATGCAGTGTAACACAGCAGTTTAAATAAACTATACTCCAATAAAACATTTTTTAAAATGGTCTAGAAGAAAGTATCTAAACTGCTCATAGTAGTCACTACAAAGGAGGGGTTGGTGTTGGAAAGGGTTATGAAAGTCACCTAGTGTACTTTCTCAGCATTTTATTTTTTTTTATAGAAATAATCTATTCATATATTGTTTAGCACTTAAATTTAAGACTTAAAAGGGTCTGAGAAATAAACACCAATAATAGTGGCTTTCTCTTAGGAAGAGCTTACCATTGGGGCAGGAGGATATAAGTGAAAGAAGAATCGAAGTATATATTAGTTCCACAATCTTAGTTGCTTGAGTTTTCAAATGCATAGGATTTTTCATATAACTCAACAAATCAATTCTAAAATATGTCAGCTTACATGTACCNAACATCAGTATTGTAGATGCAAAAAAATAGCAAAGCAAAAAACAGCTATGAGGTATTCTAGTAGTGAAACAGGCAGAAAGAGAGCTTAAAAGAGAGTGCATACTAAGTCACTTTAGTCATCTCTGACTATCTGCGACTATAAACTGCAGCCCGCCAGGCTCCAGTGTCCATGAGATTCTCCAGGCAAGATTACCAGAATGGGTTGCCATTTCCTTCTCCAGGAAATCTTCCTGACCCAGGGATCAAACGTTGCTGGCAGATTCTTTACCGTCTGAGCCAACAGGGAAACCAACAACAGGTAAATGCATATTAACAATGGTATATTGTGACTGACATAAACACACAACTATATATAAAATAGGTAACTAATAGTATAGCACAGTAAGAAACTACAGTATGGTACAGGGAACTCTATTCAGTCCTCTGTAATGACTCTGTTGAGAAAGGAAAAGAAGTTGAAAACAGAGTGGATATGTGGATATGTATACGTAACCGATTCACTTTGCTGTGCAGGAAAAACTAACATAGCACTTTTTTTTTCTAAATTAAATGTTTTACTTTGTATTGGAGTATAGTTAATTAGGAGAAGGCAATGGCAACCCACTCCAGTACTCTTGCCTGGAGAATCCCATGGACAGAGTAGCCTGGTGGGCTGCCGTCTATGGGGTCGCACAGAGTTGGACATGACTGAAGCAACTTAGCAGCAGTAGCATAGTTAATTAACAGTGTTGTGAAAGTTTCAGGTGAACAGCAAAGAGACTCAGCCATGGTTCCCTGATAGCTCAGTTGGTAAAGAAACCACCAATGCAGGATAACCCTGTTTTGATTCCTGGGTTGCAAAGATTCGCTGGAGAAGGGATAGGCTACCCCACTCCAATATTCTTGGGTTTCACTTGTGCCTCAGCTGGTAAAGAATCCACTCTCAATGCAGGAGACCTAGGTTTGATTCCTGAGTTGGGAAGATCCCCCTGGAGAAGGGAAAGGTTACCCACTCCAGTATTTTGGCCTAGAGAATTCCAAGGACCATATAGTTCATGGGGTTGCAAAGAGTCAGACACAACTGAGTGACTTTCACTTTCACTTTCATTCTCCCCAAAGGGGCTTCCCAAAACTTCCTGCCAATGCAGGAGTCATAGAAGTCTCAAACTTTTTCTAGGGTTGGGCTTCAAACCCTCAGTCAGGAAGATTCCCTAGAGGAGGGCATGGCAACCCACTTTACTATTCTTACCTGGAGAAGCCCATGGACAGAGGAGCCTGGCAGGCTACAGTCTATAGGGATCCCAAAGAGCTGGACATGACTGAAGGGACATAGCACACACACTTTCCCCCAAATCCACCTCCCACCAAGACTTGTACGTTACACTGAGTGGTGCTCTCTATGTATGCAGTAGGTCCTTGCTGGTTATCCATTTTAAATGGATATTTAAATGCAGTGTAACACAGCAGTTTAAATAAACTATACTCCAATAAAACATTTTTTAAAATGGTCTAGAAGAAAGTATCTAAACTGCTCATAGTAGTCACTACAAAGGAGGGGTTGGTGTTGGAAAGGGTTATGAAAGTCACCTAGTGTACTTTCTCAGCATTTTATTTTTTTTTATAGAAATAATCTATTCATATATTGTTTAGCACTTAAATTTAAGACTTAAAAGGGTCTGAGAAATAAACACCAATAATAGTGGCTTTCTCTTAGGAAGAGCTTACCATTGGGGCAGGAGGATATAAGTGAAAGAAGAATCGAAGTATATATTAGTTCCACAATCTTAGTTGCTTGAGTTTTCAAATGCATAGGATTTTTCATATAACTCAACAAATCAATTCTAAAATATGTCAGCTTACATGTACCAATTCAAACACGGATTATAGCACATAATAGATTCCATTTATATGAGGATTTTGTATAGAATAATTTAGCCAGCAATTTAGATCACTGAAGAAAGTGTGGACTTTTGACTAAATGGCTCTAAAATTATGGTATTTCTATTTAGAACACAGATTTTTGAGTTTCCACAGAAATAAATTCTAAGTGCAGTTAAGGAATTAAATGTAAAAGCATTTATATAAGTATAAATGTGCTTATTAATTTCTAGATAGGGGTGGTCTTCTAAAACTTGACTCAAAGAAAATGCATGTATAGAAAGTCTATTAACATGTAAAATTTATTTCTATGAGAAAAGATACAATAAGGAATATTAAGAGACTAAGAAAGACTGTGAAAAATACTTGAAACATTTAAATATAAAGAATTAATAACCAGATAAATATAGAAAATCTGCATTAATAAAAAGACAAATAAATGAAAAAGGTGAGGGAATACAAACAGCCAATGCACACAGAAAAAGATGCTCAATTTCTCTTTGTAATTCAGGGAACACAGCTTAAAATAGCATGGAATTTTCTTCTTCTTAGATTGGTAAAATAAAAGAGACCATTAATAGCTGTATTGGTGGATGTCAATCAGTTCATATATAGTATTACCATTAGTTTACTTATTTTGGAAGATAGAAAACCTCAGAATTACTTATTCCAGGATGAGATATAATTTCATCCTCCTATTATCAGAACAACTCAGAATTATTTATTACAGGATGAGATATAATTTCATCCCAATATAAAAAACAAAATAAAATTATCTCTCTCAAGGTACAAATGTATAAACTTGTGTAGAAATGGTTTCACAGGGATCAACGGTCGCCTCCAAGGTCACTGGTCTTGAGAGATAGGTCACAGAGCTCGGGAAGACGTGCCAGAAAAACAAGGGAGTGATTCACTTTCTCTCACTGTTCAGGGTTTTAGAGAGAAAATAGAATCCATATTTTCCTCCAAGAATAAAAAGAGAAAAATTGTTATGATATTGAAAAGTCACAATTACATGTTTATGGAGGCTTAAGACGACAGTAGCTATTTGAATCCTCAGACCTCGAACCTGGGGTCCCCAGCCTGGCTCTGCAGCATCTCTTCCATGAGACCTTGGGAAAATCATTCAGCAACTCTGGATGTGAATTTCCTCACCTGGAAAAATGGAAATTTCAAAACTAGCACATTATTATTTACCATTGCTTTGAAAACTAAGTGCATTGTTATATGAAAGGGTTTTACAATCTATAAAGTGCTATTCCAATGTCAGAATCAAGAATAGCTACACATATAATTTTCAGTTAATATCTAGGTCTTGATGAATGTTTAAAAATATTTATTTATTTATTTTTGGCTTTGCTGGGTCTTCATTGCTGGCTGGACTTTTCTCTAGTTGTGATCAGGGGCTACTCTCTAGTAGCAGTGTGGAGGCTTCTCATTGTGGTGGCTTCTTGGGTTGCAGAGCTCAGGCTCTAGGGCTCACAGGCTTCAGTAGATGTGACTCCCGGGCTCTGCAGCACTGACTCAATAGTTGTGGTGCTTGGGCTTAGTTGCTCTGAGACATGAAGGATCTTCATGCATCAGGAATCGAACCCATGTCTCTTGAATTGGCAAGAGGATTCTTTACCAGTCAGTCACCAGGGAAGCCTACTGATGAAGGCTTTAAAAACCATATTTCAAGTTCAAATAAAATCTGCTTAAAGTAGATTAATCCAACATCCGTTGGATCATCAAAAAAGCAAGAGAGATCCAGAAAAACATCTACTTCTGCTTTACTGACTATGTCNGGCAAGAGGATTCTTTACCAGTCAGTCACCAGGGAAGCCTACTGATGAAGGCTTTAAAAACCATATTTCAAGTTCAAATAAAATCTGCTTAAAGTAGATTAATCCAACATCCGTTGGATCATCAAAAAAGCAAGAGAGATCCAGAAAAACATCTACTTCTGCTTTACTGACTATGTCAAAGCCTTTGACTGTGTGGATCACAATAAACTATGGAAAATTCTTCAAGAGATGGGAATACCAGACCACCTGACCTGCCTCTTGAGAAACCTGCATGCAGGTCAGGAAGCAACAGTTAGAACTGGACTTGGAACAACAGACTGGTTCCAAATAGGAAAAGGAGTACATCAAGGCTGTATATTGTCACCCTGCTTATTTAACTTATATGCAGAGTACATCATGAGAAACGTTGGGCTGGATGAAGCACAGCTGGAATCAAGACTGCCGGGAAAATATCAATAACCTCAGATATGCAGTTAACACCACTCTTATGGCAAAAAGTGAAGAAGGACTAAAGAGCCTCGTGATGAAAGTGAAAGAGGAGAGTGAAAAAGTTGGCTTCAAGCTCAACATTAAAAAAACAAAGATCAAGTTATCCAGTTCCATTGCTTCATGGCAAATAGATGGAGAAACAGTGGAAACAATGGCAGACTTTATTTTCTTGGGCTTCAAAATCACTGCAAATGGTGAATATAGCCATGAAGTTAAAGGATGCTTACTCCTTGGAAGATAAGTTATGACCAACCTAGACAGCATAATAAAAAGCAGAGACATTACTTTGTCAACAAAGGTCCGTCTAATCAAGGCTATGATTTTTCCAGTAGTCATGTATGGATGTGAGAATTGGACTATAAAGAAAGCTGAAAACAAAAATCAAAAAGAAAACACACACACACAAGAAAGCTAAACACTGAAGAACTGATGCTTTTGAACTGTGGTGTTGGAGAAGACTCTTGAGAGTCCCTTGGACTGCAAGGAGATCCAACCAGTCCATCCTAAAGGAGATCAGTCCTGGGTGTTCATTGGAAGGACTGATGTNGTCATGTATGGATTTGAGAGTTAGACTGTGAAGAAAGCTGAGTGTGGAAGAATTGATGGTTTTGAACTGTGGTGTTGGAGAAGACTCTTGAGAGTCCCTTGGACTGCAAGGAGATCCAACCAGCCCATCCTAAAGGAGATCAGTCCTGGGTGTTCATTGGAAGGACTGATGTTGAAGCTGAAACTCCAATACTTTGGCCACCTGATGTGAAGAGCTGACTCATTTGAAAAGACTCTGATGCTGGGAAAGATTGAGGGCAGGAGGAGAAAGGGACGACAGAGGATGAGATGGTTTGATAGCATCACCAACTCAATGGACATGAGTTTGAGTAAACTCCAGGAGTTGGGGATAGACAGGGAGGCCTGCTGCAGTCCCTGGGGTTGCAAAGAGTCGGACACGACTGAGCAACTGAACTGAACTGAACTGAAAGTAGATTATAGAATTTCTGATTGTCTGTTCTGTCTCTTTCTCTCTCTCCTTTCCTCTTTTCCTTCTCTTTTCTTTCTCCCTTACCTCCTTCAACTTTGTTGTTTAAAAATTTAAAAAACAATGAAAATTTTAGAAGTTTTAGATATTANCAATACTTTGGCCACCTGATGTGGAGAGCTGACTCATTTGAAAAGGCCCTGATGCTGGGAAAGATTGAGAGCAGGAAGAGAAGGGAACAACAGAGGATGAGATGTTTGGATGGCATCATTGACTTGATGGACATGGGTTTGGATGGACTCCAGGAGTTAGTGATGGACAGGAAGGCTTGGTGTGCTGCGGTTCATGGGGTCACAAAATGTTGGACACTACTGAGCAACTGAACTGAACTGAACTAACGCTGGGAAAGATTGAAGGTGGGAGGAGAAGGGGATGACAGAGGATGCTTGCATGGCATCACCAGCACAGTGAACATGAGTCTGAGCAAGCTCTGCAAGATGGTGAAGGACAGGGAAGCCTGGTGTGCTACAGGGGTGGCAGAGAGTCTGACATGACTTAGGAACTGATCAACTACAAGTAAAGAAAGCATTGTGTACATTTCCCTTAGCCTCAACTAGCACTGCTTTCATATTCAAATTAAACTTCTTGTTTCAAATCTACCAACCAACCCCCTCCAGGTCCATTTATCATCACTAGCAGACTTGGTGAACATGTGTTTATTGAACACCTGCTACATTTTAGAAAATGCCTCTAAATTGTAAGAGCTGTTGGTCATCAATAGAAGCACAGTGAAATGATAGCCACAAAAACACTGATGAGGTGATATTTTTAGTGCAGTCGGGGGATGGAGAAAATATTTTAGGCAAGGAAAGCTTGATGTCATTAAATTTTGTATTTCATCTGTTCTTATTTGTTATAATTGAATTGTCAACAATACAATTGTAACTTAAGTAGGTTGTGAACTGCCCAGATCGGTCAGTATCTCTCAGCTTATATTTTTATGTCTGGACAATTTATCTGCTGCAAAATAGGTCCGTAGCAAATAAATGCTTATGAATGAACATAAAGAACACAATTCTTTTGTTGCTGTTCAGTTGCTTAGTCATGTCTGACTCTGCAACCCCTCAGACTGTAGCACACCAGGCTTCCCTGACTCACACCATCTCCCAGAGCTTGCTCAAACTTAGGTCCACTGAGTTGGTGATGCCTTGCACCATCTCATCCTCTGATGTCCCTTCCCCTCCTGCTTTCAATCTTTTCCAGCATCAGGGTATTTTCTAATGAATCAGCTCTTTGCATCAGGTGGCGAAAGTACTGGAGCCTTCCATCAATCCTTCCAATGAATACTCAGGGTTGATTTTCTTTAGGATTGACTGGTTTGATCTCCTTGCAGTCCAAGAGACTCTCAAAAGTCTTATCCAACACCACAGTTCAAAAACATCAGTTGAACTGTGATGTTGGTGTTTTAATAGTTTCCTTTAAATTCACTGACTTTTCAAGATTTCTTATTCCAATCGGAGAGCTAGGTGAGTGGCTCATTCCTTAGCCTAGCAAAACTGAGAGCCGTAACTCTGCTGTGATGAACGTGTTAAGGGAAATTCATTTCTTAAGGATAGGGTCATTTGTCACTGAACTCAGTGTGAAATTCTCAGTTCTCCAAATTCTAAGCAGAAACCCTGAGTCAAGCCCATAATTGCCTGAACACATTTCACAAGGGATCCCTACGCTTCTAACCCAATTACAAACCAATGTGCTCCCGTTTGGAATATGGGTTACCTTTTGTTACTGAAGAATATTTCTAAGGGAAGTTCCCAGAAAGAAGTGGAAAGCAGTAGGTATTTGCAGACAGATCAGAGTGGACTGCTCACTGACTGAGTCACTTATAATCTTCAGAAAATCTTCTTAATGTTGCAGTACTCTCTCTTACTCTTTTTTCAATACACCAATGGTTATAATATCTATTTGAAGTGGTTTCTACTTTAAGAGATGGAAAAGCACTTTGCTGGATGCCTGACACACAATAGGCTGTTTAAATATAGTATTTCCCTTCCTCCATTGAAAATCGGGACAAATCCTCCTCCTATCTTTCTGTACATTTTCAGATCAACACACAAATTTGTCGAGGACCACTCTGATAGGTATGATAGGAGGTACAGGTGAATGCAGAGCCATCACAACATATGAAACTGAGGGAGAAGATGTGCCTTGATGAGTGTGATATTAAGGCTCAAGAAACAGCCCAGTGTCAT
This sequence comes from Neotragus moschatus, assembly GCA_006410615.1. NCBI lineage: Eukaryota > Metazoa > Chordata > Mammalia > Artiodactyla > Bovidae > Neotragus > Neotragus moschatus. The sequence continues at coordinate 30,362 of SJYA01002540.1, forward strand.
GGAGGAGAGTGAGATTATTCTGAGCTAGGTCAATCTTCAGAGTTCTCCTTGAGAATGTGTAGGGCACACACAGCCCAAAGTTTTGAATCTTATATTAAGCCTTCCTTGACCAGTGCAGTCACCAGAGAAATCTCTAGTTTTTACTTTCTTATTTTATGTGTGGCAGACTCAACTAACTTATTGGTTGAAAAATAATCTTAAAGTTGGTGACTTTTATCACAATGGTAAAACTTGTGATGAGTTACACCAGGGAGTAGTAAGTGTGGGGTGGGGGAAACCCCAATTAGTTTAGAGTGAAAAGATCAGAGATAAGTAACATCATTCATTCTCAGCATATTTTTATATACTCAGCCCATTTCACAAGCGTAGTCATCTCAATAATTCCAAGAGTGAGTGTGATGAGATAACAAGAGAGTGTTTATAGGAAATCACCTTAACTGAAAAATATACTAGAAATAGAGGTTATTATTAGTGTAAGGGGAACTGAAATAGTAACTATTATTTAAAACTAAGAGTGAAATGGTTTAGAAAAAGATTTTCCTTTCTCTAAGTGAATCACTGAGATGCTTCACTGGAGGCATCAACATAAATTTTTAGTTTCCTATTCAAAATCAGTCAACCATAGAAGTGATATCTCCAGACAATTCCTTGAGTGTGTTGGAAATATTTTCATTATTAGTGTTGATAATATCTCAACTTTTGTATAGCAAAAAGATATCAAGCTTTGGTAGAATGATAATCATTTCTTAAACACCCTAAGAAAATTTAAATTAATTTTGAGAATGCAAGTTTTTACTGTCAAAGTAACCTGTGATTCTGATTTTAGAACAATGACTTTATAAATAAAATGGTTATAGTTTTTCCTCATTGTTTCCATCATTTTCCTTTAAAAGTATCAACCCTTTAGCTGCAAAATATAAAATATATGCATTTGAAAAATAATCTAGTTTATCCACTGACTTGATATTTTTACTTCATTTAGACAAAAACAAGCTGAACTTCAATATCAATCTAGTGAAGTCACTCAGTCCTGTCTGACTCTTTGCGACCCCGTGGACTGTAGCCTACCAGGCTCCTCTGTCCATGGGATTTTCCAAGCAATAGTACTGGAGTGGATTGCCATTTCCTTCTCCAGGGTATCTTCCCAACCCAGAGATTGAACCCGGGTCTCCTGCATTATAGACAGACACTTTACCATCTGAGCCACCAGGGAAGTCTATAGAAGCAAAAGGTCATATTTAATTTTAAAAAGTGCAGTGGGGGAACATATTAATGTGATCATGCTTACCTGAGAGCCACACAAGTGGGTTTAGAATCTTAGATTATCACTACTGGACTGTATTATCTTCGTAGTTTACATGAGTATTCTGGCTTCAATTGCTTTATCTTGAAAATAAAGCTTAATAATGCCATTTTTGTAGGAAAATTTCCAGGTCAAAAAGCTCTTATGCTTAAAACTATATTTAAGTGTTTATTGAGAGGTATTATTTATATTTGGAACAGCAAACTACCAATTTTTTAAAAAATTTCCACTTATATACAGTCTATATTAATAATGGCCAAGAAAAATTACTTATTTAATTGTATTTGTCAATTACAATATATTTATTCATCAAAATAAGACATACCACAAAATGAATCNCAGGTGAATGCAGAGCCATCACAACATATGAAACTGAGGGAGAAGATGTGCCTTGATGAGTGTGATATTAAGGCTCAAGAAACAGCCCAGTGTCATGGAGGAGAGTGAGATTATTCTGAGCTAGGTCAATCTTCAGAGTTCTCCTTGAGAATGTGTAGGGCACACACAGCCCAAAGTTTTGAATCTTATATTAAGCCTTCCTTGACCAGTGCAGTCACCAGAGAAATCTCTACTTTTTACTTTCTTATTTTATGTGTGGCAGACTCAACTAACTTATTGGTTGAAAAATAATCTTAAAGTTGGTGACTTTTATCACAATGGTAAAACTTGTGATGAGTTACACCAGGGAGTAGTAAGTGTGGGGTGGGGGAAATCCCAATTAGTTTAGAGTGAAAAGATCAGAGATAAGTAACATCATTCATTCTCAGCATATTTTTATATACTCAGCCCATTTCACAAGCGTAGTCATCTCAATAATTCCAAGAGTGAGTGTGATGAGATAACAAGAGAGTGTTTATAGGAAATCACCTTAACTGAAAAATATACTAGAAATAGAGGTTATTATTAGTGTAAGGGGAACTGAAATAGTAACTATTATTTAAAACTAAGAGTGAAATGGTTTAGAAAAAGATTTTCCTTTCTCTAAGTGAATCACTGAGATGCTTCACTGGAGGCATCAACATAAATTTTTGGTTTCCTATTCAAAATCAGTCAACCATAGAAGTGATATCTCCAGACAATTCCTTGAGTGTGTTGGAAATATTTTCATTATTAGTGTTGATAATATCTCAACTTTTGTATAGCAAAAAGATATCAAGCTTTGGTAGAATGATAATCATTTCTTAAACACCCTAAGAAAATTTAAATTAATTTTGAGAATGCAAGTTTTTACTGTCAAAGTAACCTGTGATTCTGATTTTAGAACAATGACTTTATAAATAAAATGGTTATAGTTTTTCCTCATTGTTTCCATCATTTTCCTTTAAAAGTATCAACCCTTTAGCTGCAAAATATAAAATATATGCATTTGAAAAATAATCTAGTTTATCCACTGACTTGATATTTTTACTTCATTTAGACAAAAACAAGCTGAACTTCAATATCAATCTAGTGAAGTCACTCAGTCCTGTCTGACTCTTTGCGACCCCGTGGACTGTAGCCTACCAGGCTCCTCCGTCCATGGGATTTTCCAAGCAATAGTACTGGAGTGGATTGCCATTTCCTTCTCCAGGGTATCTTCCCAACCCAGAGATTGAACCCGGGTCTCCTGCATTATAGACAGACACTTTACCATCTGAGCCACCAGGGAAGTCTATAGAAGCAAAAGGTCATATTTAATTTTAAAAAGTGCAGTGGGGGAACATATTAATGTGATCATGCTTACCTGAGAGCCACACAAGTGGGTTTAGAATCTTAGATTATCACTACTGGACTGTATTATCTTCGTAGTTTACATGAGTATTCTGGCTTCAATTGCTTTATCTTGAAAATAAAGCTTAATAATGCCATTTTTGTAGGAAAATTTCCAGGTCAAAAAGCTCTTATGCTTAAAACTATATTTAAGTGTTTATTGAGAGGTATTATTTATATTTGGAACAGCAAACTACCAATTTTTTAAAAAATTTCCACTTATATACAGTCTATATTAATAATGGCCAAGAAAAATTACTTATTTAATTGTATTTGTCAATTACAATATATTTATTCATCAAAATAAGACATACCACAAAATGAATCTCTGCTAACTCACAGTTATTAGTTTAAAAATAATCCATGCTTTTTGCACTTTTTAAGACTTCTTTCACAGTTATGTTCAATATTTTACCTTTCAGAGAAAATACGGAGCATCTGTCTAAGTGGATACTAGATAAAAAAGAAGAGGAATCTTATGAATCAGAGCCTCTGATTGTCTGCTATTCTCAGCTCTTAATAAATTGGACATTTTAAGCTGAACCACCACACTCTTCTGGAAAGCTCCTTTCTTCTGTAAACACCAAATGGATGAATTAAATGATCTCTACAAGGAGATCAAACCAGTCAGTTCTAAAGGAAATTAATCCTGAATATTCATTGGAAGGACTGATGTTGAAGCTGAAGCTCCAATCCTTTGGCCATCTGATGCCAAGAGCTGACTCACTGGAAAGACACTGATGCTGGGAAAGATTGAGAGCAGGAGGAGAAGTGGGCAACAAAAGATGAGATGGTTGGATGGCATCATCAATTCAATGGACATGAGTTTGAACAAACTCTGAGAGATAGTGAAGGACAGGAATGCCTGGTATGCTGCAGTCCATGGGGTTGTAAAGAGTCGGACATGACTTAGCAACTCAACAACAACATATTCACAGACTTCAAAAATTTATTTATTTAATAAATGGAGAAGAATGATAACAAAGGGATTAGGCTTTATATATAATATAATTCAGTAATAACAAGTCCCAAACATTCAAAATAAATTAATATAAAAGTAAGCAGTTAATATTTTGGTGCCCAACATTATACAGATGACAAAAAATTTCTGGATCAGTAACAGTTACTAAGGATGGAATCCCTACTAGCATTTTAATTTAACATAAATATTCACTCCTTTGGTGGGGATACCTTACTCAGGCTCTGAACTAAAAGACTAGAATACACTTCATCTGTGCCGAACCAAATTTTCCACATTTTTCAAGACACAGTGCAACTGCATCACTCCCATAAATCCAATGGTATCCCACTTAAAATTCTGCTGTACTTCACATCATTTTAACAGTTCATAGCATACTTTCTTGCATTTGTCTATAATTGCATTCTTTAAAGATTCTGATTATAGTGGAAACCACTGAGATGATGAGAATCTTGAAACCTAAATTATGTACATTGTCCATAATCAAAGGAAAATAAAAGAATTTGCCTAGTGGAGAATGGCAACATGCTAACCTTGTATGGATAATTTTTAAATGTAAATATATGAAGAAGCATATGTTATTTCTTTCTTTCCTGTCATTAAATACATGAGGTTAGAAAATAACAGTGTACAGATGCTAGAAAAAAAACCATGTCACACAGTCTGTATCTCTGAGAAGTTTTTCTCCCATATTACGTATTTTTTTGCAATAAGTGCAATATGCTTTATTTGTTTGCTTTTTATTTAAGAGAGCTTCTTCTGTATGTTGTCTATACACTTATTTTAATTATACAAATAAAAATAATCTAACAAAACATTTTAAATACTATAAAAACAAGAAAATATTAACCAAAAAGAAAACTACATCTTAGACTTCAATAAAAGACAGAAGTCATAACATAAACTTCCTATTACTTCATATTCTATTAATCCCTAGAATTGTGAAATAGTTATTTTAACCAAAAACATTGACCCTTTGTTATTTCAAGATCCTCAAAGATTTTTAAATAAAATAAGATGAGTAAATTTTATCATTACTGAATCCATAATTGTACTGCTCGCCAAACAATGGGCCATTAAATGTAGAGACAGGTTGTTAGGGCAAGAAATAGCAGCTTCATTCAGAAAGCCAGCAGAACGAGAAGATAGTGGGCTAGTGTTAAAAAGACCCATCTTACCTGAGCTCGGATGCTAGCTTCTTTGCAAAGAAGAGAAGATAAGGCAATACAGTAACTAAGGCAAAAATTTGTCTCAAATATTTCCTGGTTCTGCCAGACTGAAAAGGAGATAGGTTCATTTCTTCTTTTCTATACCTATTCATAGGAGAGCAGGTAAGAATGTTTCCTGTGAGCTAAACAAAGGTATTTTACTTTAACCTTAAGGCCTGGGACACCAGAGATGAGCCATTAGGTATACTCTGAACTACAAGCCACATCCCTTTGTGATTAACTTGTAGGAAAAGCAATAAAATACAAAAGTTAAGCTAAAAGAAAGATGTCCCATATGGAGTCAAATTTGTTCTTCCCTATTACATTATTTGGGTTATTTTTTCTGTCTGTGAATTAAGTACTGCCTTAATCAAAGTCCGACTAAGTGTTCAGTATCCTGTCCGCACCTCCCTGCACACAGATCCCCACTGTTCTTTATTACAATCACCTCCATGTCTCCTTGACTCAAATTTGTTCTACTAGAGGATCCTGGAGGGTTACAGTCCACAGGGGCACAGAGTCAGACAGGACTGAAGCAACTTAGAACTCAATGTATAGAAAACAATGCTGTTTATGAAACCTAAAGTTACTCAAATCCCCTGCTGACCATAATTCATCGTTTCCTAATATCATCAAGATAAAATAAAATTTCTCTACAAATGAAAACTCCTTTTTGCTTGTCTAATCTCCCTTCTTCATGTTGACATCCTGAGTTCCAGCTTCACCAGCTACATACTGTTTCCTTAACAGTATTTCATTCTCACCTACTGGTTTCTCTATACACACTTTGTATTAGGGAAGTGTCTATGTCATTCTGTATCATTAAGTTGTGTTTGTTGTTGTTATTAATCAGAAAGCCCATTGGATTTCTTCTTACACCTTCTCTGCATCAGTGGAGAGGATCCTGTATTTCTTCATACTTAGATCTATCAGTACAGTGGATAATACTTTTGAATTTCCTAATATTGAAATCATTCTTGTGTTCCTGGAATAAATCTCACTTGGTCAAAATGTCTTCTATTTTAAATGAACTGTTGAATTGTTTGCTACTATTTTTTACATGATATTTCTACCGTAATATTCATAATAATCAAATATTTCTATCTGCTTAGTTCATTAATAGATCATGACCCTCAGGAGAGTGCTGGGTGCATATTTGACACTTAGGAAAAATGTATTACATAATCAAAATGAAATAAATGTTATATACAAGTACATTGTTTTTATAAGTCAAATATTCATTAAAATGGAGAAGGACACGGCAACCCACTTCAGTATTCTTGCCTGGAGAATCCCATGGACAGAGGAGCCTGGGAGGCTAGAGTCCATGTAGTCACAAAGAATCAGACATACTGAAGCCACTTAGCACATTAAAAAGTAAGCCAATTATATTCACTATCAGATACACATATAATGATATCAATTGATCTTCTTGAATTAAAAAGAAAAGTAGTAATTTCTTTGAATTTTCCCCTGGATAAAATAGGAGAAATCCCTTCATTGAAAACAGATTGTTGGGATGTAATTAGTGTCCACTTGTCCCAATCAAGTGAAATTAAGCAACTAATGGACACAAAACTGAGGTCATAAACGAAGCATAAACTTTTGCAGGTTTGGAAGTTGCCCTGGAGTTGAAAATACTATTGTCTATCTCAGGCATTTGCCAGTTTGAATTATCTGGTATGTGATAGCACTGACATAGGAGATAGACGGGCTCCAGGTTGAACACTGACAACCAGCCTCCTGTTTGCATTTCCTGAGACAAGAGAGAGTTGGGCTCCAGTTGAGGCATTTGTAATCAGCCTCCTGTTCACGCTCTGAAATGGGAATAGCAGCAGAAATAGAGCAAATAGCCAGTGTCTGTCTCTTGCAAACACCATAAGGTAGTAGTCATGGCAAGGACAAATAGGGGCAAAACCCTGTTTGAGTAAAGGATTAAGGGATCTCCCTCTCTGCTCTTTTGCAACAAGGGAGACTCTACACATGTGCAGAAAGGCTCCTAGTGGGTCAAAATCAGGTGATAATTCCAGGCCACAATGAGTCTTGTTCATCCCAGAAGCCTTCACTTCGAGTTCCATCTTGGCTGAGGGGTGCCTACACCCCAGGAGAGGGTCCCAGAATAGGTCAGGTGTGGAAAAAGAGAACAGACAATTGGCCTGAAGGAAGACAAAGACCTAGAAGAACTGAACTGTACAAATAACTTAAACCACTCTTTACAACACTCCTCCTTACTAGGGGGACACCACACACTCTCTCTCCAGGTGTTCATCTCTGCCTTGTTTCTGTCTTTCCTGTCTGTGCTTTCCCCCTTGTACCTGCATTTACTGTTTCTGCCTCCATGATAAATGCACTTTTCACTGGGGGTAAAGATCCAGTTTAGCCTGCAGTCCTTGCTGGCCTGGTGGCCAGGATTCCTGGTTCTCATCCAGGCTACCCAGGTTCAATTCCTGGGCAGGGAATTAAGATCTCACTTCCTGCCACCACTCACTGCTGTTTTGCTGAGATCAGTATATTACATGACTTTAAAGAAAAAAATTGTTGACCACTTTTGAGCAGAGTCATAGTTTTGTAGTAATAGGAAATCATGTGCTGGGGAGTCTAACTTTCAGAACAACAACCAGCTGTGAAAGCCTAAAGTGTGAAAGTAGTAATTATAGCTCAGATTTTGATATTGTCAACAATAATTCCATTTGGATAAATTTGAATCAATTTTAGTGAAAAAAAAAACCATATTTGGTCCTAAAAGGCCAATCTCAAAATTCAAGGCTTTGAAAATGCTCTAACTTTCATGGCTTTGAGGAATTTCTTATAGTTGATGGTTTATCTCAGACTTTGAGAAACATAAGTTGTTTTGGCCTAGTCTGTTTTTTTTTTTTTTTTATACAGCCAAATGTTTGGTGAGGATAAAGGCAAGATAGCAGAATCGCATTTCCAAGGACATGCAGTGGCCATCCACAAAGAGGCGGATTTGATTCGTGGCTTTTCTTATTCAGAACCAATGATTTATTCTATTTTGATTATTTCATTTATGCAGGGACAACAAATTATACTGATAAACATATAACAATATCCTTGTGGTATGGTTGACAAAACTAAAATAATAAATAATAAACCTGGAGTTTCAAGTATCTAGAGTTATTTACTCACCATCTTTCTCATGTGAAATATATAACTTGATTGTCCTTTTCTCATCATTCATTCCAAACTTGGAAACCAGAATCTCCAGGTACCCCAAGGCATCTGCCAGGAATTAAAATTCTATAGTTCCTGTAAGGCTGGATGCTATAAGCCCTAGAGTAGCAACAGACTTGTTTAGTAGAAGGAATTTGCACATATAATCTCTGTGTATGAAAATAGCCTTTATTTCCTTAATTGTATGATGTCATATATAATCAAGTGAGTTTCCTTCAAATATAACATCTCTGGCATGGCTTGACTGAAAATTTTGGGTTTGCTTTTGTTCTGTTTTTTTTTTTTAATCTATCCAAATGACAATTTGCCATAAAATCAAAGGACTCAAAAAACCACTTAGATCAACAGTTAACTACTTTTCAAACAAGAATGGTCAATGCATGTTGTATTTTCAAGAGAATTATCTTCTTACCTAAGAAGAATTATCTTCTTATCTACTCTTAGTTACTCACTAATACATATAACATTTCCTGTAAAGTATTCTTTATGAATTCTGAGAGCTCAATTAGAAGAAATCACCATTCAGAAGTTATATCATTCCAGTTCTTCCAAGCAAGTCCGTTTAAACTGGTGGCTAGATTTTATTTATTTATTTGGCTGCATCAGGTCTTAGCTGCAGCCTATGAGGCCTTTGATGGTACATGTGAGCTTAATTGTCCAATGGCACATGAGATCTTAGTTCCCTGACCAGGGATTGAACGCATGTCCCCTGCATTGGAGGGTGGAATTAACCACTGGACCCCCAAGGAAGTCCTGATGACTAGATTTTAAAAAAGGTTTTCTCATAGAAAACCAACTAAAGAATGAACAGTAAAATGATAGCAAGCATATTTTAAGTCAAATGACTGCAGCTAAACCTTCTTCTTCAGATCCATCCAAGAACTAGATAATTAATTTTGATTCTTCTCATCTTAAGTCAGCAGTTCACCCCATGAAATCATCTGCTTCAGCATTAAACCTGGAAATCCTAACTCAGGGCCATATGTGAGATGTCTGCTCCAAAAGCCATGTCATCTGGTTCTGGGAGCCTAAGCCTCTGACCTTATTTCCTGTATCAGTGCTCAGAAGTACTTGCTACAACCTGTTCTGACAACATTCTGAGAAACTGGTCTCATTTGTTCTTCCTCCCCAAAAACCTAACTTCTGCTTTGTAAATTGTGGTAGGAACTTTCAAACAATAATTAAAGAATAATGCCAACCACCTATTGAAATAAAACAAAATCAGAACAGAGACAGATATAATTTCTGATTGGGGCTTGAAATACAACTAACCTTGTTTTTGCTGACTTGTTCAGTTGTTTCTGATTCTTTGTGACATCATGAACTGCAGCAAACCAGGCCTCCCTGTCCTTCACCAACTCATGGCGCTGGCTCAAACTCATGTTCATCGAGTCGGTGATACCATCCAACCATCTCATCCTCTGTCATTCCCTTCTCCTCTTGCCTTCAATTTTTCCCAGCATCAGGGTCTTCTCCAATGAGTCGGTTCTTCGATTAGGTGGACAAAGTATTGGAGCTTCAGCTTCATCATCAGTATTTCCAGTGAATTTCCAGGGTTGATTTCCTTCAGGATTTACTAGTGTGATCTCCTGGCAGTCCAAGGGATTCTCAAGAGTCTGCCCCAGCACCACAGCTTGAAAGCGTCAGTTCTTTGGTACTCAGCCTTCTTTATGGTCCAACGTTCACATCCAAATATGTCTTTTGGCTAAGATCAAGTGTAGTACAACAACCACAACTGTATCTTTAGTATGCAATCAGTTAATGGTTTCCCTGAAGGTAAGAAGGTATCAGGGCCAGTGAGGGCATTTGTAAGCTTCCAAGACTGTCTAATCTATTTTATGAAGCATGTGTTAAGATTTCCAAGGACTTCCCTGGCAGTCCAGTGCTTAAGATTTCACCTTCCAGTGCAGGAGCTGTGGGTTTGATCCTTGGTTGGGGAGCTAAGATCCCACACACTTCTTGATCAAAAACCAAAAACATAAGACAGAAGGAGAGTAGGGTGCATGGAAACATATATACCACCACATGTGAAATAGATAGCCCATGGGAATTTGCTGTATGATGCAGGAAACTCAAACCTGGGCTGTGTAACAACTGATAGGGGTGTGATGGGGTGGGAGGTGGGAGGGTGGTTCAGGAGGGAGGGGACAGAACTATACCTTTGGCTAATTCATGTTGATGTATGGCAGAAACCAGCACAATATTGTAAAGTAATTATCCTTCAATTTAAAATAAATAGACAATTAAAAACAAAACAGAAGGAATATTATTACCAATTCAATAAAGAATTTAACATGTTTTTCAACATTGACAAGTGTATTTTATTTCTAGAAACAATTTTTCTTACCAATTAGTTTGCTAACAAATGGGTTTTATGTGAATTGTGATTGAAAAGATTTATATCAATTGTAAAATATGGTATAACTAAAGCATATTCATATTAAAGTTGACTCAGTAAAAAAAGAAAAAGGATTTAACTTCCATGTCAGGGACTGGCACACTAAGGCCTGTGCTTGTTTTAGTAAATTAAAAATTGCTGAGACACATCCACACCCATTCGCTTATGTTTGCCAGGATTGCTTTTGTGCTATAATGGCAGACTTAAGTAGTTGAGATAGAAGCTGAATGACTGAAAGGTTTAACATATTTACCCTGTGACCCATTAACCAAAAAAAATTCTGATCCCTCTTCTATCTTAATAATCTTTTAAAAATATAAATTTATTTATTTTAATTGGTGGTTAATTACTTTACAATATTGTATTGGTTTTGCCATATATCAACATGAATCCGCTGTAGGTATACATGTGTTCCCCATCCTGAACCCCCTCCCTCCTCCCTCCCGGTACCATCCCTCTGGGTCATCCCAGTGAACCAGCCCCAAGCATCCAGTGTCATGCATCAAACCTGGGCTAGCAATTCGTTTCTTATATGATATTATTATACATGTTTCAATGTCATTCTCCCAAATCGTCCCACCCTTTCCCTCTCCCACAGAGTCCAAAAGACTGTTNAGGACATGCAGTGGCCATCCACAAAGAGGCGGATTTGATTCGTGGCTTTTCTTATTCAGAACCAATGATTTATTCTATTTTGATTATTTCATTTATGCAGGGACAACAAATTATACTGATAAACATATAACAATATCCTTGTGGTATGGTTGACAAAACTAAAATAATAAATAATAAACCTGGAGTTTCAAGTATCTAGAGTTATTTACTCACCATCTTTCTCATGTGAAATATATAACTTGATTGTCCTTTTCTCATCATTCATTCCAAACTTGGAAACCAGAATCTCCAGGTACCCCAAGGCATCTGCCAGGAATTAAAATTCTATAGTTCCTGTAAGGCTGGATGCTATAAGCCCTAGAGTAGCAACAGACTTGTTTAGTAGAAGGAATTTGCACATATAATCTCTGTGTATGAAAATAGCCTTTATTTCCTTAATTGTATGATGTCATATATAATCAAGTGAGTTTCCTTCAAATATAACATCTCTGGCATGGCTTGACTGAAAATTTTGGGTTTGCTTTTGTTCTGTTTTTTTTTTTTAATCTATCCAAATGACAATTTGCCATAAAATCAAAGGACTCAAAAAACCACTTAGATCAACAGTTAACTACTTTTCAAACAAGAATGGTCAATGCATGTTGTATTTTCAAGAGAATTATCTTCTTACCTAAGAAGAATTATCTTCTTATCTACTCTTAGTTACTCACTAATACATATAACATTTCCTGTAAAGTATTCTTTATGAATTCTGAGAGCTCAATTAGAAGAAATCACCATTCAGAAGTTATATCATTCCAGTTCTTCCAAGCAAGTCCGTTTAAACTGGTGGCTAGATTTTATTTATTTATTTGGCTGCATCAGGTCTTAGCTGCAGCCTATGAGGCCTTTGATGGTACATGTGAGCTTAATTGTCCAATGGCACATGAGATCTTAGTTCCCTGACCAGGGATTGAACGCATGTCCCCTGCATTGGAGGGTGGAATTAACCACTGGACCCCCAAGGAAGTCCTGATGACTAGATTTTAAAAAAGGTTTTCTCATAGAAAACCAACTAAAGAATGAACAGTAAAATGATAGCAAGCATATTTTAAGTCAAATGACTGCAGCTAAACCTTCTTCTTCAGATCCATCCAAGAACTAGATAATTAATTTTGATTCTTCTCATCTTAAGTCAGCAGTTCACCCCATGAAATCATCTGCTTCAGCATTAAACCTGGAAATCCTAACTCAGGGCCATATGTGAGATGTCTGCTCCAAAAGCCATGTCATCTGGTTCTGGGAGCCTAAGCCTCTGACCTTATTTCCTGTATCAGTGCTCAGAAGTACTTGCTACAACCTGTTCTGACAACATTCTGAGAAACTGGTCTCATTTGTTCTTCCTCCCCAAAAACCTAACTTCTGCTTTGTAAATTGTGGTAGGAACTTTCAAACAATAATTAAAGAATAATGCCAACCACCTATTGAAATAAAACAAAATCAGAACAGAGACAGATATAATTTCTGATTGGGGCTTGAAATACAACTAACCTTGTTTTTGCTGACTTGTTCAGTTGTTTCTGATTCTTTGTGACATCATGAACTGCAGCAAACCAGGCCTCCCTGTCCTTCACCAACTCATGGCGCTGGCTCAAACTCATGTTCATCGAGTCGGTGATACCATCCAACCATCTCATCCTCTGTCATTCCCTTCTCCTCTTGCCTTCAATTTTTCCCAGCATCAGGGTCTTCTCCAATGAGTCGGTTCTTCGATTAGGTGGACAAAGTATTGGAGCTTCAGCTTCATCATCAGTATTTCCAGTGAATTTCCAGGGTTGATTTCCTTCAGGATTTACTAGTGTGATCTCCTGGCAGTCCAAGGGATTCTCAAGAGTCTGCCCCAGCACCACAGCTTGAAAGCGTCAGTTCTTTGGTACTCAGCCTTCTTTATGGTCCAACGTTCACATCCAAATATGTCTTTTGGCTAAGATCAAGTGTAGTACAACAACCACAACTGTATCTTTAGTATGCAATCAGTTAATGGTTTCCCTGAAGGTAAGAAGGTATCAGGGCCAGTGAGGGCATTTGTAAGCTTCCAAGACTGTCTAATCTATTTTATGAAGCATGTGTTAAGATTTCCAAGGACTTCCCTGGCAGTCCAGTGCTTAAGATTTCACCTTCCAGTGCAGGAGCTGTGGGTTTGATCCTTGGTTGGGGAGCTAAGATCCCACACACTTCTTGATCAAAAACCAAAAACATAAGACAGAAGGAGAGTAGGGTGCATGGAAACATATATACCACCACATGTGAAATAGATAGCCCATGGGAATTTGCTGTATGATGCAGGAAACTCAAACCTGGGCTGTGTAACAACTGATAGGGGTGTGATGGGGTGGGAGGTGGGAGGGTGGTTCAGGAGGGAGGGGACAGAACTATACCTTTGGCTAATTCATGTTGATGTATGGCAGAAACCAGCACAATATTGTAAAGTAATTATCCTTCAATTTAAAATAAATAGACAATTAAAAACAAAACAGAAGGAATATTATTACCAATTCAATAAAGAATTTAACATGTTTTTCAACATTGACAAGTGTATTTTATTTCTAGAAACAATTTTTCTTACCAATTAGTTTGCTAACAAATGGGTTTTATGTGAATTGTGATTGAAAAGATTTATATCAATTGTAAAATATGGTATAACTAAAGCATATTCATATTAAAGTTGACTCAGTAAAAAAAGAAAAAGGATTTAACTTCCATGTCAGGGACTGGCACACTAAGGCCTGTGCTTGTTTTAGTAAATTAAAAATTGCTGAGACACATCCACACCCATTCGCTTATGTTTGCCAGGATTGCTTTTGTGCTATAATGGCAGACTTAAGTAGTTGAGATAGAAGCTGAATGACTGAAAGGTTTAACATATTTACCCTGTGACCCATTAACCAAAAAAAATTCTGATCCCTCTTCTATCTTAATAATCTTTTAAAAATATAAATTTATTTATTTTAATTGGTGGTTAATTACTTTACAATATTGTATTGGTTTTGCCATATATCAACATGAATCCGCTGTAGGTATACATGTGTTCCCCATCCTGAACCCCCTCCCTCCTCCCTCCCGGTACCATCCCTCTGGGTCATCCCAGTGAACCAGCCCCAAGCATCCAGTGTCATGCATCAAACCTGGGCTAGCAATTCGTTTCTTATATGATATTATTATACATGTTTCAATGTCATTCTCCCAAATCGTCCCACCCTTTCCCTCTCCCACAGAGTCCAAAAGACTGTTCTATACATCTGTGTCTCTTTTTCTGTGTCACATACAGGGTTATCGTTACCATCTTTCTAAATTCCATATATATGTGTTAATATACTGTATTGGTGTTTTTCTTTCTGGCTTACTTCACTCTGTATAATAGGCTCCAGTTTCACCCACCTCATTGGAACTGATTCAAATGTATTCTTTTTGATGGCTGAATAATATTCCATTGTGTATATGTACCACAGCTTTCTTATCCATTCATCTGCTGATGGACATCTAGCTTGCTTCCATGTCCTGGCTATTATAAAGAGTGCTGCAATGAACATTGGGGTACACATGAAACTATAAGCAAGGTGAAAAGACAGCCTTCAGAATGGGAGAAAATAATAGCAAATGAAGCAACTGACAAACGATTAATCTCAAATATACAAGCAACTCCTTGCAGCTCAATTCCAGAAAAATAAATGACCCAATCAAAAAATGGGCCAAAGAACTAAATAGACATTTCTCCAAAGAAGACATACGGATGGCTAACAAACACATGAAAATATGCTCAACATCACTCTTTATCAGAGAAATACAAATCAAAACCACAATGAAGTACCATTCCACACCAGTCAGAATGGCTGTGATCCAAAAGTCTACAAGCAATAAATACTGGAGAGGGTGTGGAGAACAGGGAACCCTTTTACACTGTTGGTAGGAATGCAAACTAGTACAGCCAGTATGGAGAACAGTGTGGAGATTCCTTGAAAACCTGGAAATAGAACTGCCTTATGACCCAGCAATCCCACTGCTGGGCATACACACTGAGGAAACCAGAATTGAAAGAGACACCTGTACCCCAATGTTCATCGCAGCACTGTTTATAATAGCCAGGACATGGAAGCAACCTAGATGTNTGGAGAACAGTGTGGAGATTCCTTGAAAACCTGGAAATAGAACTGCCTTATGACCCAGCAATCCCACTGCTGGGCATACACACTGAGGAAACCAGAATTGAAAGAGACACGTGTACTCTAATGATAATTTTTAAACCTGACGTAAATCGTGGTAGGGCTACGAAGAATTAGAGAGTTTTCAATCTACTAGAGATGTCATAAATGACAACTGAATAATTTATTATATCCCTTAAAAAAAGATCATTGAAGTATACTTGATTTACAATGTTATGTTAACTTACACTGTACAGAGCAGTGATTCAATTATACATGTACATTCTTTTTCATATTTTTTTCCCATTATGGTTTATCACAGGATTTTGAATATTGTTTCCAGTGTTGTACAGTAGAACCTTGCTATTTATCCATTCCATATGTAATATGGATAGTTTTCATCTGCTAACCCCAAACTTCCAATCTTCCCCTACCACAGGTCTCTAGGCAACTGCAGGTCTCTTCTCTATGACTACTATCACTGTTTTTGGAGGAAGAAAATTTTACTATGCCTGTTGACTTTCTTTTCCTTGAAATACTATAGTATTTTTGGAAATATTAAAACAAAATGTTCAGGTTATTTGAAAATGGTTTTGACTCATGAACTTTTTTTTTCCCCTTCTGTGATTTGAAAGATGAAACTTTTTTAGAAATTTAAGATGTATATAAGATTTGTCAAGAGCATAGTTATCTAGACCTTCCTTTGGAATCCTACTTTAGTGTGCTCAGGATCTGGGGTATTTCTAAAATGTTAGGATGCTTGGATTCCAGCCCTGGAGATTTGGATATTAGGTTTGAAATGGAATCCTGCTTTTTGCTTAAGTACCATGACTACAAAAGTCTGACATGTTTGGTACATTACTTGGTTTACAGTCAAACAGTATTCAGGAAACATAATATTCTTCTTGTTAGAGAAATTGCCAGTTATGTTCTGCTTCTTATGAATTACTTAAAGTCAGAGTCAATGGAGTCTACCAAATAAACATCAGACATAAGATATACAGAAGTAAGTAGAGAAACTTCAAAAATGTATTTTTGAGCCCTGCATCGTCAATTAATAAACCGTTGATGACACATTTTAAGCAATCAGACTTACATCTAAGTTCAGTGCAGAAAGTAGAATTTTCTATCAGTGAAAGCTAGTACAAGTGGCCATGGATATTAGGTGACAAAAATGGAATTCTGTCTAAATAGTAGGAAAATGGAATATGATAGCATTAGCAACTACAATTTGAGTGATATTTTATAATTCACACACAATTAGCTTCTCTTTCGATCATTAAGGCAGTAGAAATGATATGATTGCCCTTGTGTTCCCACAGTGTAGATAGTCTAAGATCACAGGGGCTCTACTAATTGCCCTTCCGACCAGGAAATAAAGACACGTAGCAGGAAATGATGCTAGGCCTGTAGTAAGACCTCAGATGGCTGCAGAACAGAGTCAGGTCTATCGGTTTTGGCACAGCAAGGGTGAACATCCTCCAGAGCAGCCGGAGGGCATCTCAGAAGAAGGGCTTGGAAAAGAATTCATAGACCGTTTGGACCTCTACTGGATAATTCTAAAGTAGGTGGTTTAAGAAAGCAGAGGTCAGTCTTGAATTCAGTTCAGTTCAGTTCAGTTGATCAGTCATGTCCAACCCCATGAATCACAGCATGCGAGGCCTCCCTGTCCATCACCATCTCCTGGGGTTCCCTCAAACTCAGGTCCATCGAGTCAGTGATGCCATCCAGCCATCTCATTCTCTGTTGTCCCCTTTTCCTCCTGCCCCCAATCCCTCCCAGCATCAGAGTCTTGCCCAATGAGTCAACACTTCACATGAGGTGGCCAAAGTACTGGAGTTTCAGCTTTAGCATCATTCCTTCCAAAGAAATCCCAGGGCTGATCTCCTTTAGGATGGACTGGTTGGATCTCCTTGCAGTCCAAGGGACTCTCAAGAGTCTTCTCCAACACCACACTTCAAAAGCATCAATTCTTTGGTATTCAGCTTTCTTCACAGTCCGACTCTCACATCCACACATGACCACTGGAAAAACCATAGTCTTGACTAGACGGACCTTTGTTGGCAAAGTAATGTCTCTGCTTTTGAATATGCTATCTAGGTTGGTCATAACTTTCCTTCCAAAGAGTAAGCATCTTTTAGTTTTATGGCTGCAATCACCATCTGCAGTGATTTTGGAGCCCCCCAAAATAAAAAAGTCTGATACTGTTTCCACTGTTTCTCCATCTATTTCCCATGAAGTGATGGGACCAGATGCCATGATCTTCATTTTCTGAATGTTGAGCTTTAAGCCAAATTTTTTACTCTCCTCTTTCACTCTCATCAAGAGGCTTTTTAATTCCTCTTCACTTTCTGCCATAAGGGTGGTATCATCTGCATATCTGAAGTTATTGATATTTCCCCCAGAAATCTCGATTCCAGCTTGTGCTTCTTCCAGCCCAGCATTTCTCATGATGTACTCTGCATATAAGTTAAATAAGCAGGGTGACAATATACAGCCTTGATGTACTCCTTTTCCTATTTGGAACCAGTCTGTTGTTCCATGTCCAGTTCTAACTGTTGCTTCCTGACCTGCATACAGATTTCTCAAGAGGCAGGTCAGGTGGTCTGGTATTCCCATCTCTTTCAGAATTTTCCACATTCTATTATGATCTACACACTTAAAGGCTTTGGCATAGTCAATAAAGCAGAAATAGAT
>SJYA01002540.1:49036-84741 GCA_006410615.1 Neotragus moschatus
ACTGTTTCCCCATCTATTTGCCATGAAGTATTGGGACCAGATGCCATGATCCTCATTTTCTGAATGTTGAGCTTTAAGCCAAATTTTTTACTCTCCTCTTTCACTCTCATCAAGAGGCTTTTTAATTCCTCTTCACTTTCTGCCATAAGGGTGGTATCATCTGCATATCTGAAGTTATTGATATTTCCCCCAGAAATCTCGATTCCAGCTTGTGCTTCTTCCAGCCCAGCATTTCTCATGATGTACTCTGCATATAAGTTAAACAGCAGGGTGACATTATACAGCCTTGATGTACTCCTTTTCCTATTTGGAACCAGTCTATTGTTCCATGTCCAAAAGAGAGACAATTTTATGATAAATATTAATAATGTTACTATTTTTATATTATACAACTAATTATAAAGTAGAAATATATTATAACTATAATTATGTAACATATATAAGTACAATTACATAAATAAAAGTATATACTATTTTTTACTAGTACATATTGAAATGTATATTATATTATATAAATTTATATGAAAATATATCATATAATTATGTTATATGTATTACAACATACAATGTAAAATTAGTATTATATGATCAATTATTAACATAATGATTATGTTAAGAATCTGCCTGTCAATGTAGGAGACGTGGGTTCATTCCCTGAGTCAGAAAGATCCTCTGGAGGAGGAAATGACCATCCATTCCAGTATTCTTGCCTGGGAAATCCCATGGACAGAGGAGCCTGATGAGTTATAGTCCATCAAGTGGCAAAAGAGTCAGACATGACTTAGCAACTAAACAAAAACAACTAATTATTAATATAAATATATTTTAATAATATTTCTCTAGGACAATGAGGAATGAAGTATGGTTAGCATTGTTATGGCCCCCCAAAAAAGCAAACATTGTTCATGGCAAACAGAAGAGGGGACGTTTGTGCATTTCTGTGGCTGTGGAACAGCCTTGTTTCTGTCTCATTCCACATACTCACAGAGTCATCTTTCTCTTTCTTGATGGTATTCTTTTACTCTCATTTGGGAATATAAGGGTTTAGCAGCCGTATAATGCAAACTGAGTTCTAGATTCTTGAGGCAGACAGTATTTAAAGTCCACTGTAATAATAAATGATGCAGGAATCAAACCACTTTTACATGATGAGTTATATTGTTAGCAGAACTTAACCAGATAAAAATTACTGGGCAAAAGAATCACTTGTGTGTACTTTCTTTAATTAATGCTGAATATTTTGCAAATTCAAAACAAAACTTAATTTATTTTACTTGTAACAAAGTTGTTTTTTTTGTTTTTTACTTGAAACATATAGTCAAAAGAGAAGCAAAGAAGTTAGCAACTGAATATAAGAAGTGAGTAAATAAATCACACACTCACTAAGTTAGCCTGAGGCTCTGTGGGGCCAGCAATGCACTGTGAAATCAAAAGTTATAAAAGAAGCTGTTAATGTCTTTTCAAAGACAGAACAAGATGACAGATACAATTCAGAAAATCAAGGACTTGAATGACAATGAATATGAGAAAATCAACATATGACAAGGAGTTTCTAAACATTCTAAAATTAAACAGATACATTTCTTAATATAAGGCTTAATGTGTAGAGAAAATATCTCACATTGAACAAAATCCAAAATAAATAAATACTGTTTACAAGGCCAAATGAGAAAGATGACAAACTTACAATAGAAATTCTGTTTATAAAGAATAAATCAGTTTAATTAGAAATACCCGTAAGTGGTCATTATTCCTTATTTTATATAATTCGATATATTAGAAAGTTTGGAAACTTTTAACATCATATCAAGATGTAAGATATTTTGGTCCTTCAAGTTCATAAAAATTGTGGTTTACTTTTTTGATATCCTTTATCTTGTTATAATTTCATCCAAACTTTTTGATTTCTCTATATAAAAACATTATTATGCATTAAGTTAATCAAATCAAATAACTGAATCACTCAGAGTTCTAATTATTTTGATTAGACCCTTAAATTATAGAGTAATTTATAATTTTCATTATAATCAATTAATGTCACCTGTCTACAAAAACAAATAAATATGAAGGGACATTTTAGTAAGTTTCTTTCCCTAAATATATTATCATATGTCAATTAAATGAAAATTAGAAACTTTTCCAAGTGACATAATCATATTGAAAGCATAAATTTTTGAGGAAAATAGCTCCTATTCTTTTTGGCCTGATATATTCTTGCTAACATTTGAGTATCTATATTTGAAAATAGTAACACTATTGAAACACACTGAAACAAGCCTTTGCAGTTTACATTGCAGTATATTTGACTTCCACACAAAAATATAATTCTCTAATTTTTATAACCACTTTTTATTGAATTACAGTGAATTTTCAATGTTGTGTTGGTTTCAGTTGTACAGTAAAGTGGTCTAGTTTTATATATACATGTATATTCTTTGTCATATTCTTTTCCATTGAAGATATATTTGGATATTGACTGTATTTCCCCGTGCTATACAGTAGGTCCTTGTTCTTTATCTATTTTATTTGTAGTAGTGTGTATGCTAAACCCAAACTCCTAATTTATCTCCCTCTCCAGCAAGTTTTATTTTATAACATGTACTCTGTAAAGAACAGAATAGGAGGATATTGTACATCATTTCAATAGGAAACGCTTTTCAATTAATCAGTCTCTATACTTTGTACCAAAGAAAATAGGATAGTTGCAGCTAATGAGTGTTTCACAACCCCCACTTCATGTAAGATCCACCTGAATTAATTCTAACCTTCCCTCCTAGCTTCAAAATTATTTCAGGTGAACTCTGCCCCTCTCAATTAACTTTGAAGAGTGGTATTACAAGTTGTTTCTGTTTTCCTGGAGTTGACAACAAGAGTTTAACAGATGAGCTAAGGTATTAATTAGTCCGTATTCCAGTCTCAAAGAATCAGCCTAGCTGGAGCTGTTTAGAGCCGTCACTCCAGCAGGACCACCGTTAGAGACCCGCCTCATCCTCCTCACCTTTCCCGGCTTCTGTATGAACTGAATGTTGTTGTTCAAGCACTGTGCTTTTCTTCTCTACCTGTTGAGGCCTTGTATACTCTTATTTCTTTATATTTACTTGTTGTTGTTGTTCAGCCACTGAATCATGTCTGACTCTTTGTGACTCCATGTACTACAGCAGGCCAGGTTTCCCTTTCCTTCATTATCTCCCAGAGTTTACTCAAACTCATGCCCTTTGAGTCAGTGATGCAATCATTTAATGCAAAGATTTTAAAATTTTAACCTACATCAAATCATGACTTTATCCATCATTTTTGTTTTTGCTTTTATGCAATCAATAGTTGCTAAATTTTACTTTCATTATTAAAAAATATCTTTATTTAACCTTCCTTCTTTTGTTAGATACTGTCCAAGGAGGGTGGTTAATAGCAAATTCTGTTTCGTTATCTACAAATGTCCTTATTCACCTACTTTACTAAAAGATCATTTGTTGGGAATAGCATTCTAGGTTAACACTGAATTCAAATAGATGTAATTTATGCAGACGTAACTCAATACAGGCAAATGTAATTTGATACAGATGTAACTTCTACCTCATTGTTGCCATGGTGAGACTGTCAATCCATCCTTACTCTGAAGATGACCACCCTTCCAAACTTACCCTCCGCTTTTTAAGATCATCTCTTTTGGGGTTTTACAATTTCTCTGGAAAGTGTCTAGTCTGGGGTATACTTGTTTTATTTGTATTTTCCTGATGGACGTGAGTCTGCGTGAACTCTGGGAGTTGGTGATGGACAGGGAGGCCTGGCGTGCTGCGATTCATGGAGTTGCAGAGAGTCGGACATGACTGAGTGACTGAACTGAACTGAACAGAACTGAAATCTCAGCTTATCCATTTTCTTGATTATCTAGTTCATCTGGATTTGGGAGGATCCCTATCATCTTCCTGAACGGTGCTCAGTTGCTCAGTCACATCCAATTCTTTGCGACCCCCTGGACTTTAGGCCGCCAGGCTCCTGTGTCCATGGGATTCTCCAGGTGAAAACCCCGGAGTGGGCTGCCATTCCCTTCTGCAGGGGCCTTCCTGACCCAGAAAGCACACCTGCATCTCTTGCGCCTCCTGCATTGGCAGGCAGATTCTTCACTAGGAAACCGCCCTTCTGAGCGGGAGGGTTTAATTCTGATTCATCCCATTAGCTTCACCATGTTAAGGAAATGCTAAGTCACTTGTCCTATATGGTAGAGATAGTATCAAAGTCAAAATCCAAGGTTTTCAGAAACCCTCTGGGAGAAAGTTAGATCCAGCTCTCTTGTCCTGGGGATGCTGCTTTCACTGTATTTGGGGATCTGATTATTTCTTATTTTCATGTCCATTCATAAATATAGTCTTCTTTTTAAATTGTAAGTAGCATTTTATTTGGTTTAATTTGCAGGGTCACTCAGTTTATCTCATACAACATTGCCCAGGAAATTGACACACAGAAGTCCCAACTTTTTTATCAAGAGTGTTGTGAAGCAGAAGAGATAGAGACTCACTCATTTGAGATGCTGGCTCAGAGGATAACAGATCTCCCTGCAGTGCACGAGACCTGGGTCGGGAAGATCCCTTGGAGAGGAGAATGGCACCCTACTCCAGTATCCTTGCCTGGAGAGTCCCAGGGACAGAGGAGCCTGGGGGCTACAGTCCATGGGGTCGCAAAGTGTCAGATGTGACTGAGCAAGTAACACTTTCACAGTTTTCATTTGAGATGCAGAGTTTGCAATGTGTTCGGCCCCCTTCCCTTTTTCTCCAGTTCCCTTCCATGGATGGGTGGGGAGCAAGGTAGAATGCTAGGTTAGACTTGCTGTCTTTCATTTCAAAGTCCTGACTTGAGATTCCTTATGTAGGATAACAATGATTTAGAAGAAAAACAAGAAGGAACAATTCCATCCACTCCCTTCGTAAAGCTGATTATTTCCCATTTCTTCTTCTCTCTCTTTTTTGTTTTTTTAAGTACAACCCTAGGAAAAATCCAGGAAGAGAAAAGTATGTGTGTGAGATGACAGACATTCACACACTTCTCTCTACTACAGTCCCGACCCAACTAGTGAAGTTACAACTTCCTTGAAACCAAATGCCACAGAGGCACCTAAAATAATAAATCTATTAGCCTGGCTTGGGAATGCCAATCCCTTGGTCAAGGGGAGTGATTATCTTTGTTGATTTTCCCATCAGGAGTTCTTGAAATGGGGAAAGGGTGTTTTTATAACATGCTGGCAGTAAAGCCTTAAAAGACAAAGGGAAGACTTAGCAGCCAGACAAGAGGCATGACCAGCATGGCTCACATCGAAACTAAGTGCTACTGGAACAGGGAAAAGGATAATAAAACGTGTAAGGAAATATACCTAGAAAGAAACAATGAGGGAAAAATACACAAGAAGGGAGGGCTTCCCTAGTGGCTCAGTGGCAAAGAATTCACCTGCCAAGCAGGAGATGCAGTTTTGATCCCTAAGTCAAGAAGATCCCCTGGAGAAGGAAATGGCAATGCACCTCAATTTCTTTTTTTTTATTATTTATTTTATTTGGAGGTTACTTACTTTACCATATTGTATTGGTTTTGCCATACCTCGACATGAATCAGCAACAGGTACAAGTGTCCCCACATCCTGAACCCCCCTCCTGCCTCCCTCCCCACCCCGTGCCTGAGAAACCCCATTGACAGAGGAGCCTGGCAGACTGCAGTCCACGGGTTCACACCACTGAATGACTAGACAACAACAACAATGCAAGACAGGAGCCTAGACTATTAAGGGTTAATATTTTAACATAAAAAAAAAACACACTTGGACATAATTTGAAGAGTCTAGTTAAAAGGAAAAAAAATCAATCAAAAGATCACATTTTACATGAGATGTTAAACTTGTGATGAGCACATTAAGCCAAAGAAACCAACACATTTTTGTGGATGAAAAATGTGTGAATTAATTATATCTTCACCATTATTGTGTGTTTTCCCTTAAAGTCATAGTAAACAGTACTAATGGTTTAAGTAACTGTTTTATTTAATACATAGACCTATATATAGCCATGTGTTTGGTATTTTCAGGTTAGGTATGTATATTTCCCAGAATAAAATATAAGCTTCTTAAAAACAAATAAATTATTTGTCTTGAGGAAATAAATATTCTAATACTGCATATGCTGCTAAGTCGCTTCAGTCGTGTCCGACTCTGTGTGACCCCATAGACGGCACCCCACCAGGCTCCCCCGTCCCTGGGATTCTCCAGGCAAGAACACTGGAGTGGGTTGCCATTTCCTTCTCCAATACATGAAAGTGAAGAGGGAAAGTGAAGTCGCTCAGTCGTGTCTGACTCTTAGCGACCCCATGGACTGCAGCCTACCAGGCTCCTCCATCCATGGGATTTTCCAGACAAGAGTACTGGAGTGGGGTGCCATTGCCTTCTCCAATACTACATATATTTCTTCATAAAAAAATAATAATAAATGGGTTGATTAATTAACAGATTAAATTGTGTAGGAGCTCCGATTTGGCCTTTATAAGCAGCTTTGCTCAGAGTTCTAGAAAACCATGAGCCAGTTCAGTCACTGGCAAACAAAAGTAGAAAAGGATATTCCAAAGCCCGTTGTATCCTGTTTCCTCTTTGATTTTTCCCTTCCCTTTCTTCCGAGGAAAAATTGAAAAGCTCTTTTCCACTGTCAGCCGTGATTATGCATTTTTCCAGCCAGGCAAAGAAGGGGAGGAAATATCATAAAAAGTAATGACTAAATTTATTTTAGAGCCTCTGCTTCTACAGCTTTGGAAAGAAGGTGATTCAGAGCTGAGAAATCTGGTTAATGCAATAAAAACATCCCCGTGGTACCATTCTTGACCTTTAAAGCCAACACGCATTTGCAGAATGGAAAATTGAGCAGGAAGCCTGCTTTCAAACACTCGCTTACTGATGCTTGGTTTACGAGTTTAACAGTGCCCCTTATCAATATTTCAGAGCCTGATGGAGCGGCCGCCCTTTGTAACCAAAGGTCATATTAAGAACTGGAAAGTAGAGTGTCTAGAAGAAAGTCAACTCTAGCAATGCTAATGTCAGCTACAAAGATTTCCAAAAAATGTATTTCTAATAGTGGACTCAGAAGCTTCAAAAGCTATACTGTGTTAGTTATTGTTTAATCACAATAAGAGAAAGACATTCATGCCAATGAAGGTATAGGAATTTCTTCTGTTAAAGCACATAGATGACCTAAGTATCTGTGGGCATAGAAAATACGCACACCCAAGGTACCTAGATCTGGAGTTTGAACGTTAGAAACGAAAAGCATCTCTTCTTTGCGTCTCTGTTTTTCACTGTATTATCTAATGCACTAGCCTGTGTATGTGTTTGCGTTCGGTTGCTAAGTCACCTACCACTCTACAAACACACATTTCCCAATGAGTTATGTCTTTTCTGTTCCTCAAAGACTTTAATATGTCTTAATGTCCACTGTGGCTTTACATCTAAAGGGTTGAACTCAAGTTCAGCATCTGGCTTAATTTAACTGGCCTAGACTCTAAGGTTTCTGATTCCAATTCTTATAAAATCAGGCAGCATTGTATATAGATTATTTGGGGGGCTTCCCAGGTGGCGCAGTGATAAACAATCCACCTGCCAAGTGGAAGACTCAGGTCCGAGCCCTGAGTAAGGAAGATGACCTGCAGAAGGAAATGGCAACCCATTCCAATATTCTTGCCTGGAAAATCCAATGGACAGAGGAGCCTGGTGGGCTGCAGTCCACGGAGTCACAAAGAGTTGAACAGGAATGACCACGTACGCACATAGATTATGTACCTTATGTCAAACTTTACTTCTGTTAATGGTGTTAAAGGAGTTACCAAAAAAAAAAAAAGAAAACCCTAAATAAAACCATGCAGGGATGGTTGGAATTTCATTTGTCTACAGATTACCGGCAAAGAGAGTACAATTAACAGCTTTAATAGGGAAGCAATTATTAGCTTCTCTACTGAAATTAGCAATGTAGATTAAGGGTAGAAAAGAGATTACTGGTCCATCAATTTCAAACAATTGAGCTAAATTTATTTTACTTAATGAGGGACAGTATTGTGACCTCCAGAAATTTTGAAAATACCTATGGATGAACTGTTATCTTGCCTCAGTTTTTAAGGATTACCAAAAAAGCATTGGAAACTAGTAAGACAAAAATAACTTCACTGACTAGGAGTAGAACATCTGACTTCATTATGGTAGAAGAAAGACATACAAAGTTACAAATAAATTTGAGCAGTGGGGGGAAACATCTGGAAAAAACTACTGCAATTAAACTTCCATAGATGACATTATGATAAAATAATGATCTTGACCTTTAAGAAATACTTCTCTTTTAATAAGATAGGAAAATCAAACTAGATTCATAGGACAGTCATTTTTTGAGCACTAACTGTGGACTGGGCTGTAAACCTAGAACTAAAATAGCAAAAACAGCAATGATAAATGAACAAAAAAAAAAAAACCTCCTTTCTGATATCAAGAAGAGAGAATCTAGAAATTTTGTGTCTTCTAGCTCTAAAATTCTGCTAACTCATGTATTCAGGGCAATGGTGGTATTACAGGAGGCAGTATCATAAACAATATCCAAGAACCAAGGGTGCCCAGATTTGCCCTAGTGCAAGCTTTCTTCTGGTGTAAGACTCTGAAGTCTATTTGCACTCAAGAAATTTCAAACTGGAAGTGAATTTACACTTTCTATTAATGGAACTAATGCCAGCACCTCCCATGTTAGGCTTTGGCAAACACTGAATTATGAAATGTGGAATGCATCTATAGGCCTAAAATGTCCTTTGATTAATTTCTTAAACCCAAATGGAAGTTGGGCCTTACTGCTTTCCAGCCAGCAGCATGACATGGAAGACTGAGCAATGAGGGTTAATGGTCATAAATGAGTTCATTGACCCATGTTGCTGCTTGACTGGTGGTTGTGGCAGATAGGAGAGAGAAAGTGAAAGTGAAAATCTCTCAGTCCTGTCCAACTCCTTGAGACCTCATGGACTATTTAGTCCTTGAAATTCTCCAGGCCAGAACACTGGAGTGGGTAGCCTTCCCCTTCTCCAAGGGATCTTCCCAACCAGGGATCGAATCCAGGTCTCCTGCATTGCAGGCAGATTATTTACCAGCTGACACCAGGGAAGCCTGAGAACACTGGAGTGGGTACCCTGTCCCTGCTCCTGCAAATCTTCCTGACCTAGGAATTGAACCAGGGTCTCCTGCACTGCAGGCAGAGTCTTTACCAACTGAGTTATGAGGGAAGCCCAGGAGAGAGAAGCCATGGGTAGCTACAAAAACTCATACTGTTTCTCCAAAAAAAAGAATGTAAAGAAACAGGTACAAAAATTAATAGAGAAAATAGAAAATATTGCCCAATCACTTTCTTAGAGCTCAAAGTCATATTAGTAAATACTTGGGGGAAAAAAAATAAACAACTCATAGTGGAGGCATGGTGGGATAGGAAAAGATATGGCCTATAAGGACTTTCACCATCTAACCCCTGTCAAACTTCTGACTTCAACATCAGCCCTCTCCTCCAGACTGCTGGATACGCTGATTTATTTACTGGTCCCTGTATGTAGCATACACACCCTCCCCTTCACCCTCTGTATAATGAACTCCTGTTCCTCTCTAGTTGGTTATCAAGTCTTTTCATCGAGTGAATTCATCCCCTAACCCCCACAGAAAGGGATAGTTCTTCCTTCACCATGATTTTCACAGTGAATTTTGCACAGCTTTTAGACAACCATGATGTATTATTTTTTCTTTTATCTTTACTGTCTTTCTGATAAACTGAACTCACTAAATGTGAAGCAGATGGTGCTTCATCTTTGTGCTGTAAAATATATTACTTGATAGGTGCTCAAAAATAAATAGGATATCAACATGAAAATTAAAAGTAATATAAAACACTTAAAAGACATTTCATAGTTTGCAACTAGCAATAAGAATTAACAATAAAGAAAATGTTAAAAAATAATGGTTTATTGTCTTCTTTAATGCCAATGATAATTATCTTTTTAAAAAGTCCCTTCTCAATTACTGAATGATTTGTAAGCAATTAAATTAATAAACCATATACTGTGTGTTAGGATTAATGTCCAAAAATGGCCTCTATTTCTCCAAGCCTTCCTATGTCCCCTCATCCTTGGCAGCATGACTTTGCAAACTTTCCCTTTGAATCTGGACTGACTCTGTTACTTGCTTTAGCTCTTAGATGCTCACTTCTGCTGTTTCTCTTGAGGTCCTGCCCACAATAAGCAACCAGACTGGGCAAACTCTCTTGACCACATGCATGCATGCTAAGTCACTTCAGTCATGTCTGACTCTTTGCGACCCCACAGACTGTAGCCCACCAGGCTTCTCAATCCATGGGATTCTGCAAGCAAGAATACTGGAGTGGGTTGCCACGCCCTCCTCCAGGAGATCTTCCCGACCCAGGGATTCTACATCTACTTGCATTGACAGGCAGGTTCTTGACCACTAGCGCCACCTGGGAAGCCCACAAGAGACCATATAATGCTGAGCAGAGTCACATAGATCCAGCCTGGTCTTCCCAGAACATCCAGCTCCCAGACACCTGACCACAGATGCACGACAACCCCAGGCCAGTTAGTGAAACCATCAAATGAATGTAGACGTGCATAAAATAATAACTTTCTGTGGTTTGAAGATAATAAATTTGAGAGTGATTTATTATTCAACAGTAGTAACAGACACAAAACAATACAGAATTTTGAATGGAGAAGAAAAAGATCCTCCTACTTAGAATAAGGTCAAGACAAATGAACTAAAATCAAAATTATAAATGTTTAAATATTTTACATAGTATAACAGATACAAGAATCAGTCAAAACCAGTATCTAAACTAAGTTAAAAATCATATAATTCCTCTTTTTCATGTGGCAGTTCTTGTCAGATTATTTTTTAAAAAACAGTTATCACTACCTCAGGATCTTATATTCACATAAAAATAATTAAGTGTCACAATGAAAGAACTTTATTCGTAGGAACATAAACATCATATCAGGATCTATTTTTTATATTGCTTTCTGGCATCCAATTTTCTTGCAAAGTTATATTTAGACTCACAAATGTGATTGAAAATATATCTCCTCATTTGAGTGCCTGGTGTTTCTATCACTAAAAGTGAAAACCTGAGACACTGGTTTTGTGCTATGATGCATTCAATTTTTTTCTTTTTAATCTCTTGGACGAGTGACTTATTGAGGTCAATATCCATGATTTATAAAGCTATTTCATTATCCGTAGTATTAAACTATTTGAAAATGAACAATCCTTCTATTGAAACACTACTGTTGATAAATAAATATGTGGAAAAAATCTGTTTATCTTATACATAAAGGTCACCATGCCTGTGTGCGTGCTAAGTTGCTTCAGTCATGTCTGACTCCTTGTGACCCTGTGGACTGTAACTTACCCAGCTCCTCTGTCCATGGGATTCTCTAGGCAAGAATACTGCAGTAGGTTGCCATGCCCTCCTCCAGGGGATCTTTCCAACCCAAGGATCAAACCCATATCTTCTGTGGCAGATTCTTTACCACTGGGCCACTGGGGAAACCCAAAGGTCACCATACATGTAACAAAAAACATAGTTTTATTTTGAATCATCCTTTTTATCATACAGACAAAAAAAGATAATAATAATAATCACATGTTCCTGGTGCTGTGTGAGGACTTTAATATTAATTTGATTAATTCACTATGTGATTCTTTTTATTTCTAAAATGAATCACAAGGTATCTTTTCCTGAAGAAGACAGAGACTCGAGGCTTTTAGCAAAGGTTTTAAGATGCAAAGTTTTAAGATATAAGGATTTCAAACTTGATATTTATGTTTGATAGCATATGTATACTATTGGAATTTGGAAAATTCAGAACCAGGTGTGAAACAAAATAATGTATGACTGTAGAAAATTTTACTCTGAATTTAAGGTATTCTCAGAGCTTCAAGTACAGGATCGAAGAGCATATAGCTTGAGACCAGAATGACATCGCATACAGACGGAAACTCAAAAAGCCAAATTTGTAGAAACTGAAAGTAGAATGGTGGTTACTATAGCCTGGGAGGTGGGGCAATTGGGGAGAGGCTGTTTAAGACACAACTATTCAAGTAGGTTAAATATGTTTGGAAGATATATTGCATAGCATAACAATTCTAAGCAACAATCCTGTTTTGTAAACTTCGAAGTTGTTAAGAGACTGGATCTCAATTGTTCTCATTACCAAAAAAGGAAAGAAAGAAAATGATAATTATGTGATAATTATCATTTTAAGCATAAAATATGAATATGTAATATATGGCAGAAAGGTGTTAGCTAACTCTATGGTGGTAATCACATTGCAGTATATAAACTTATCAAATCAATGCATGGTACACTTTAAACTTACACAATGGTGTATGTCAATTACATCTCAATAAAAAGAAAGACTGAAATCATCTGTTCAGCTCCAAATTCTTCACTGAGGCTTAAACCTAAGCCTCTAAGCACATAGTGGATCAAAACTAAACCCTCACCTCCCTCTTCATGCTTTACTTCTATAAGCAACATCATAATTTATTCCTTTAGTCAAATTAGAAACCTGGGCAGTAGCTTTGATTTTTTTTTTTTTTTTTTTGTCATAGTCCTCTCTCTTCAGCTTTCTCTGTTTTAAGACCTACGGTGTGGATCTCGTAAATACTTCTTGAACTTGTTTGCATCACAGTTTTATTCATCTAATTTAAAGTAACGCATCACACACAGACTCAAGCTACAACTCTTGACAAAATTGGAATTTTATTATTACAATCAATTCTTTAATCTCATCATCCCTGGACCAAGGAGTTAGCTGCTTTAAGGTGATCCACCAGGCCCCGGTGTGTTTCAAACTGTGATGAACTCAACTGGTCCAGATGTACTGGGTGACTTTCAGGTTTCCTTGTCTGTATCCCCTTGGAGATCTTCCAAATTCAGTCCCCTCTTCTTGGAGCACTCACATATTTCTCCCTTCAGTGAATAGATCCTACTTGTTTTCAGACATCATTTCCTCTAGGAAATGCAAGATTGGGTAAGGATTCTCGTGTTATTCCCAGAGCATGCTGTGTTTATCTTACATCCAGTCCCCCAGCCTATTGCATCGCTTTGCAACTATTATCTCCTGTATAGCAAACTATGCACAGAGAAGAGAGCCTCTTCATCTCATCCAGTTTGATAATAGTCTAGAAATATTCTGATGCCTAGTAGAGTTCTTGGCTCAGAATGAAAGAAATATTTCTTCACTAAAAATAATAATGAATAAATAATTGCATAGTAACTTTATGTGGATAACTTGGGCTTCTCTGTTGATTACGTACATCTCCATAGTGGATTTGTTAAATTAAACGTTTTTCTTAAAAAACTGCACAAGAGTAAGTACGTTGAATGAAGCAAGGAAGCACACTGTTACAATACAAAGACCATTTGAATCAAATCAGAATAGAAGAAATCCAGTTTTGAACTACATTTACACCTGTAAAACCATCACCACAATCCACATAGTGAACGTATCCCAAACTTATTGAATTGCATGTAGTATTTAAACTAGTGTGTAGTTTATTGTATGCTATTTATGCTTCAATAAAACTATTCAAAAACAAGGTTAAATTTATTAGAGGAAAATATTGAAAAATTATCATTTTAAGTATAAAATTGAATATGTAATATATGGCAGAAAGTGAATAACTAAAGAGCCTCTTGATGAAAGTGAAAGAGGAGAGTGAAAAAGTTGGCTTAAAGCTCAACATTCAGAAAATGAAGATCATGGCATCCCATCCCATCACTTCATGGCAAATAGATGAGGAAACAGTGAAAACAGTGGCTGACTTTATTTTGNAATGGACATGAGTTTGGGTGGACTCTGGGAGTTGGTGATGGACAGGGAGGCCTGGTGTGCTGTGGTTCAAGGGGTGGCAAAGAGTTGGACAAGACTGAGCAACTGAACTGAACTGAACTGACTGAATCTACGCATTCATCCGTAGATGGTAGCGTTTGCTGTAATATGGTAGAGAGATAATCAGATGGCAGCAGCAGAGCAGGAGGTAGAGTTATTAAAAGCACCCACCAGCTGGGCTGGTTTCATGCTGTGCTGCTTTCTGCCATATACTCGCCTTTGAAACATTGCATGAACACAGAGAGCCCTCAATATTTTTCTCTGCTACCAAAGAATATGCTGTAAGGCATCCATGTGATCAATTATGCTTAAATTTTAATCAATAAGAAAATAATAAAATTACATTTAAACCTTTGAAACTGGAGCAAACTCTACAGTTTGGTCCACACTACACACAGATGAGCTATCTGAGATCCAGAAAACGGCCTCAGCATTTTTGTTTTGTTTTTAATTTATTTATTCATTTTAATTGGAGGTTAATTACCTTATAGCATTTTGGTGGGTTTTGCCATACATTGACATGAATCAGCCGTGGGTGTACATGCGTCCCCCATTCCAAACCCCCCTTCCACCTCCCTCTCCAACCCATCCCTCTAGGTTGGTCCCAGTGCCGCGGCTTTGAGTGCCCTGTGTCATGCATCAAACCTGGACTGGTCATCTATTTCACACATGGTAATATACATGTTTCAATGATATTCTCTCAAATACTGGAGAGGCTATGGAGAAAAGGGAACCCTCTTATACTATAGGTGGGACAGCAAACTAGTATAGCTACTATGGAGAACAGTGTGGAGATTCCTCAAAAAATGGCCTGAGCTTTAAAAAGGCCATACAGCAGGCAGTTGGGATTGGGATTCCAATCAGCCATTTCAAAATTCACAAGTAGAACACACTATCTGAATTATTTTCTGAGTAGCTTTTTAGGTATAATTTATTTTTTAATCAAATGCTGTTATCAGTCACCTTCCCTCAATAGAGAATATAAATGATATTGTGTGAGGAATTTATTCTATCCACTTAGGTGAAAATTAAGAAATTCTGCTTGCTACATATACCCATTTTTACCATTGCCTTATAGTTTCTCCCATTTTCAGTACTTTTATTACTCTCTCATTTTTCACTAATTAACTTTTGCTGAACTTTCATTCTTCTTTAAATACCTAAATCATTAAATTAACATGGTAGGCAATTGGCCAATATAAATCTAAATAATGAAATTTTTATTAAGAAAGGTCTACAAAATCTATTTTTATTTCAACATTTAGACAAAAGCAGTCACTGAGGGTAGCCTCAATATTACATTTTCTGTCAGTATTCTGAAAACTTATTTATGGCCAACTACTTCTCTTAGGCCTGGCGGTTGGGATTATGGTCCATTTAAAGATATAAAGTTTACAATGGTTTACTATAAAGTTGCAATATATATGCTTTCAATCACTAGGCAGTATTCTGCTCTGATAACAGAATAACGGCTTGGAAAAAAATTCTATATTAGTCATTGCTTTGAATCTTTCATTTTCATGAGCTAAGCCATATTTTATAAGACTGAAAGGCATTTCAAGATTGAAAATGCTGTTGAGTGCTACTCTGACTGATTTTGTTTCTCTATAAAATCAAAAAAGGTTTTAAAATGTTACTTTCCTTTTGTCTTTTCCCTTTTCCTTTTTTCTGTTGTTATTGTTATCTCTTTTGACAGGTAGTGAGAAAAAATGTAGAGAAAAAAATTGATTTTTTGTTCCCAGTAATCCAAAGAGATTCATGAGGCATTCTGTAAACAGTATTTGTGTCATGATTCTAATGAAATTACAGCCTTAGGTAGGTAATTAATTGTCAAAGTTCTTTTTACACTAAACAGCTACTGTATTTATGGCCTTTAATTATAACATTCTGGCTATTATCTTTCAATTAAGTTATGGAAAAAATATGACACAGCAAGTTTAGCAGTATTTGAGAAACACAAAACGTGGTTTCTCTTAACCTCTAGAAATGACCACTTGCAACACCATTCCAACTCATAATATCTTACTCACAACATGAAAACATTGATTATCACAAGATTGTAAATATTCACTTAAGATGATTCACTCAGTTTAGACAATGATTCATGAATTCACATCACCTGTTTGTTTCCAATGAGTAAAGTACAATATCTATCTGTTTTAGTTATAAAAACCTTAAAGTAGTAATTCACATGTTATAAAAACATTAAAGCGGTAACTCACATGTAACCAAAATATTTGGTGTATCCTTACCAAATACACACTTCCCATTAATAAGGATTCCATTTGGAAACCATAAGCAAGACTAGTCAGACAACTAGTAGGATATCTGTGTATATGTTATATAAGGGTTCAGCTCAGTCACTCAGTCCTGTCCAACTCTTTGTGACCCCATGAAAGGCAGCACGCCAGGCCTCCCTGTCCATCACCAACTCCCGGAGTTCACTCAGACTCACATCCATTTAGTCTGTGATGCCATCCAGCCATCACATCCTCGGTTGTCACCTTTTCCTCCTGCCCCCAATCCCTCCCAGCATCAGAGTCTTTTCCAGTGAGTCAACTCTTCACATGAGGTGGCCAAAGTACTGGAGTTTCAGCTTTAACATCATTCCCTCCAAAGAACACTCAGGGCTGATTTCCTATAGAGTGGTCTGGTTTGATTTCCTTGCAGTCCAAGGGACTCTCAAGAGTCTTCTCCAACACCACAGTTCAAAACCATCAATTCTTCAGCACTCAGCTTTCTTCACAGTCCCACTCTCACATCCATACATGACTACTGGAAAGCTTAGTAAGTTTTCATAAATTAAACACACTCAGGAAGCCAGCACTTCAATCAAGAAACAAAACATTATTGCAATTCCAGACACACACCTCCCCTTCCAGGTTCCACTTTCACCCATAGGCAATCCACTATCCTAACCCCTAAGACCTTGGTATGTTTTGTGTGTGGTTCATCTTCTGATTAATGGACTAGTATTGCATGCTCACTTTTGTATTTAGTTTCTTTTGCTCAATGTTGACAATACTTGTCTTAGTGNAAAAAGAAATTAAAAACTAAGATGTGTATAAGAGACAGGTGGCCAAAGTACTGGAGTTTCAGCTTTAACATCATTCCCTCCAAAGAACACTCAGGGCTGATTTCCTATAGAGTGGTCTGGTTTGATTTCCTTGCAGTCCAAGGGACTCTCAAGAGTCTTCTCCAACACCACAGTTCAAAACCATCAATTCTTCAGCACTCAGCTTTCTTCACAGTCCCACTCTCACATCCATACATGACTACTGGAAAGCTTAGTAAGTTTTCATAAATTAAACACACTCAGGAAGCCAGCACTTCAATCAAGAAACAAAACATTATTGCAATTCCAGACACACACCTCCCCTTCCAGGTTCCACTTTCACCCATAGGCAATCCACTATCCTAACCCCTAAGACCTTGGTATGTTTTGTGTGTGGTTCATCTTCTGATTAATGGACTAGTATTGCATGCTCACTTTTGTATTTAGTTTCTTTTGCTCAATGTTGACAATACTTGTCTTAGTGTGTGTAGTTCTAATTGCAGGTTTTAATTGTGCAGAGCTTATAAGAGTTGAAAATCAGTTCATATACGAATATATATATGTATATAAAATAAATATATTTTGTCTATAACAGTATGTCCTGTACCAATGTAAATGTACCTGCCAATTGCCAAATAGAGATTTATTGCATTTTCTACTATGTACTATTGTTTGCCTAAAATGTTTTCCCTTTGCCTTTTGATTAGCTAGTGAGAACTATACAGAAAAATGAAGCATGAAGGAAAAATCAGAAATTATTGGTTTACCATCCTCCATAAATATTTAAAATAATTACATTTCAAATTTGTAACATTCTTTGGTTTTCATTATATTTGTGTGCAACATTATAAAAGGTTTTATATTTTACATTTGCATGATGCTTGAGAGATCATAAAACATTTGCTATATTTTTTTCATCTATATTCTGTAGAACTCAACTAGTAAAAGCAGTTACTTTTTAATCGCCTCTTATGTGTCTTGTGCAACACTAACTATGATGTCATATTTTTAAAAAAGCAAACATCAGCAATCACAAAAGAATACTTTCTATCACAGTTGTAGTGCCTAAGGAAAACAGTGTTCAGGGCTGAATATGACTAAGGCAACCTTGGATATAAAGGAATAAAGGAAGATAGTTGATCATATCAGGAGAATACAATACTTCTTAAAAAAAAAAAAAATAGTTGGGTTACCCTGGTGGCTTAGATGGTAAAGAATCTACCTGCAATGCTGAAGAGCTGGGTTCGATCCATGAATTGGGAAGATCCCCTGGAGAAGGGAATGGCTACCCACTCCAGTATTCTGGCCTGCAGAATTACATGGACTGTATAGTCCATGGGGTTGCAAAGAGTCAGATATGAGTGAGTGACTTTCACTTCACACTTCACTTAATACTCTTCCACCATTTTGAATGTATCACTTTCAAGCATTGCTTTTCTCATGCCTGACTCCTCTCTCATAACACCCAACATAGAACTTTGAGGCTGAATTTAACCATAACATGGGCAGAAGGAGACCTATTAAATTAGACAACCATAGAAAAACACCCTCAGACAGATGTTTAAGTCTGAAGATAAATTTCTCGAAGATAAGTGTTCCTAGATGGTAAGATATTTGTGGAATCCCTTTGGCTGGTTGTGGAGAACCACATTTACATCCAGAAAGGTAGTCCTAAGCTAGTACTGGTCCACAGAGGTGGAAAGACCTTCTCAGAAGAAGATCTCAAAGAAATTAGGTTGTGAACACCTAGGAGTCTGGGAATAAGTGGTATATTTCATCTTTGGGGATGAATTATGAGTCCTTGCACAGGCCATAGGGAGTTTGTAAGAAGAGAAGGACCAAAAGTGAGAAAGGCAGGACCAAAGTCCACAAGACCTTAAAAGGGGGGGTGGGGGTGGGGGGAGACAAGGAATGATTTAGGTAACTAAATAAAATCACCCAGTCACTGACTATGGAAACGCACAAAGCAAGGACTTGGCAACAGAGTAAAATCCCAGATATTCAAAGTTTCAGTATTAGAAATTCTAATTTTAATCTGAATTATTCTGCACTCAGTCTAGGATCTCTAATACTTTCACTGATTTGGGGTATAATTGGCCTGGGGTTTGCATTCCTGCTGAAACAAGGCTTAGAGGATTTGACAGCCAACACTGGGGGGATACAAGCCTAATCCTGTGTCACCTGATTGTCCTTTACCCTCCTCCCTCTTTATAAACTTAGAAAGTTGAGTAAAATCCTATTTCCTTGGTCTGCAAGATTTTTTTTTTGCATTTTTTGGTCTTTTTTTTCACATCACATTTTTTAAGATTAGCACTTTTTAAGGTCAACCCCACTGTATGATTCTGAAAGATTCAGACTCATTGAAATAGAAGAATTAATCTCACCATAAAAATAGACAGAGGTCAACAGAGTGTCTAAGGCCAGAAAGAAAAAGCGAAGGAAGCTGTGATGAGAAAATTATACCCAGCCTCACCTTTCTCTTCCTTTGGCTTTGGTTTTTATTGGATGCTATTATTTCTGGGGGAACCATTCACATTTGCTGCAGGTAAATGCTTATGTTCTGAATGTATTGAGACAGGCAGCAGAAGGTCAAGGTTTAGACCAAGGGTAACTAAAACAGGGAACCAAAGCATTTGAGAAAGATGACCGAGGCAAACATTAACGTTTAGACACGTGTTGGAGAGGGGAGTCATCAAAAGCACTTACAGAAGGATGTAGCAGAACTGATTTTATACCCATAAAACAGGGAAAACATTGGGCCAGTTTTGTGGGGTTTTTTTTTTTCTTCCACTTCTAAAGTTGTCCTGAGTTGATGCAAACAATTCTGAAGAGAGAAAGTCCTTAAAATTATAATACATTGTATGTATTATTGCAAATAATAGCCCTAACCGTAGCCCTAATAATGTTTTATTTCTATGCTTAATCTGTCTTTAAGGGTGGAGGGAACATCCTTTATAAAAATACAAATTCAGTCTGTAAACTGGACTCTTAGGAATCAGGTAGATAACTGACCCAGACAAATGATATCATTTTTTTTTNTGGTTCATCTTCTGATTAATGGACTAGTATTGCATGCTCACTTTTGTATTTAGTTTCTTTTGCTCAATGTTGACAATACTTGTCTTAGTGTGTGTAGTTCTAATTGCAGGTTTTAATTGTGCAGAGCTTATAAGAGTTGAAAATCAGTTCATATACGAATATATATATGTATATAAAATAAATATATTTTGTCTATAACAGTATGTCCTGTACCAATGTAAATGTACCTGCCAATTGCCAAATAGAGATTTATTGCATTTTCTACTATGTACTATTGTTTGCCTAAAATGTTTTCCCTTTGCCTTTTGATTAGCTAGTGAGAACTATACAGAAAAATGAAGCATGAAGGAAAAATCAGAAATTATTGGTTTACCATCCTCCATAAATATTTAAAATAATTACATTTCAAATTTGTAACATTCTTTGGTTTTCATTATATTTGTGTGCAACATTATAAAAGGTTTTATATTTTACATTTGCATGATGCTTGAGAGATCATAAAACATTTGCTATATTTTTTTCATCTATATTCTGT
Source organism: Neotragus moschatus (assembly GCA_006410615.1). Classification (NCBI taxonomy): domain Eukaryota; kingdom Metazoa; phylum Chordata; class Mammalia; order Artiodactyla; family Bovidae; genus Neotragus; species Neotragus moschatus. The sequence goes on from SJYA01002540.1 coordinate 69,607, forward strand.
AGAACTCAACTAGTAAAAGCAGTTACTTTTTAATCGCCTCTTATGTGTCTTGTGCAACACTAACTATGATGTCATATTTTTAAAAAAGCAAACATCAGCAATCACAAAAGAATACTTTCTATCACAGTTGTAGTGCCTAAGGAAAACAGTGTTCAGGGCTGAATATGACTAAGGCAACCTTGGATATAAAGGAATAAAGGAAGATAGTTGATCATATCAGGAGAATACAATACTTCTTAAAAAAAAAAAAAATAGTTGGGTTACCCTGGTGGCTTAGATGGTAAAGAATCTACCTGCAATGCTGAAGAGCTGGGTTCGATCCATGAATTGGGAAGATCCCCTGGAGAAGGGAATGGCTACCCACTCCAGTATTCTGGCCTGCAGAATTACATGGACTGTATAGTCCATGGGGTTGCAAAGAGTCAGATATGAGTGAGTGACTTTCACTTCACACTTCACTTAATACTCTTCCACCATTTTGAATGTATCACTTTCAAGCATTGCTTTTCTCATGCCTGACTCCTCTCTCATAACACCCAACATAGAACTTTGAGGCTGAATTTAACCATAACATGGGCAGAAGGAGACCTATTAAATTAGACAACCATAGAAAAACACCCTCAGACAGATGTTTAAGTCTGAAGATAAATTTCTCGAAGATAAGTGTTCCTAGATGGTAAGATATTTGTGGAATCCCTTTGGCTGGTTGTGGAGAACCACATTTACATCCAGAAAGGTAGTCCTAAGCTAGTACTGGTCCACAGAGGTGGAAAGACCTTCTCAGAAGAAGATCTCAAAGAAATTAGGTTGTGAACACCTAGGAGTCTGGGAATAAGTGGTATATTTCATCTTTGGGGATGAATTATGAGTCCTTGCACAGGCCATAGGGAGTTTGTAAGAAGAGAAGGACCAAAAGTGAGAAAGGCAGGACCAAAGTCCACAAGACCTTAAAAGGGGGGGTGGGGGTGGGGGGAGACAAGGAATGATTTAGGTAACTAAATAAAATCACCCAGTCACTGACTATGGAAACGCACAAAGCAAGGACTTGGCAACAGAGTAAAATCCCAGATATTCAAAGTTTCAGTATTAGAAATTCTAATTTTAATCTGAATTATTCTGCACTCAGTCTAGGATCTCTAATACTTTCACTGATTTGGGGTATAATTGGCCTGGGGTTTGCATTCCTGCTGAAACAAGGCTTAGAGGATTTGACAGCCAACACTGGGGGGATACAAGCCTAATCCTGTGTCACCTGATTGTCCTTTACCCTCCTCCCTCTTTATAAACTTAGAAAGTTGAGTAAAATCCTATTTCCTTGGTCTGCAAGATTTTTTTTTTGCATTTTTTGGTCTTTTTTTTCACATCACATTTTTTAAGATTAGCACTTTTTAAGGTCAACCCCACTGTATGATTCTGAAAGATTCAGACTCATTGAAATAGAAGAATTAATCTCACCATAAAAATAGACAGAGGTCAACAGAGTGTCTAAGGCCAGAAAGAAAAAGCGAAGGAAGCTGTGATGAGAAAATTATACCCAGCCTCACCTTTCTCTTCCTTTGGCTTTGGTTTTTATTGGATGCTATTATTTCTGGGGGAACCATTCACATTTGCTGCAGGTAAATGCTTATGTTCTGAATGTATTGAGACAGGCAGCAGAAGGTCAAGGTTTAGACCAAGGGTAACTAAAACAGGGAACCAAAGCATTTGAGAAAGATGACCGAGGCAAACATTAACGTTTAGACACGTGTTGGAGAGGGGAGTCATCAAAAGCACTTACAGAAGGATGTAGCAGAACTGATTTTATACCCATAAAACAGGGAAAACATTGGGCCAGTTTTGTGGGGTTTTTTTTTTTCTTCCACTTCTAAAGTTGTCCTGAGTTGATGCAAACAATTCTGAAGAGAGAAAGTCCTTAAAATTATAATACATTGTATGTATTATTGCAAATAATAGCCCTAACCGTAGCCCTAATAATGTTTTATTTCTATGCTTAATCTGTCTTTAAGGGTGGAGGGAACATCCTTTATAAAAATACAAATTCAGTCTGTAAACTGGACTCTTAGGAATCAGGTAGATAACTGACCCAGACAAATGATATCATTTTTTTTTCTTTTCCCAAATGTGAATGGTCAATATTTTTTATTTGAAATCCATTCCAGTGTGTTTAAGGAAGCAGAGATGTCCTTTAGAAAAATGGAAAAAAATAAAAGAAATTAAAAACTATAAACTAAACAAGTATTATACAGCTTCCTTTATAGAAGGTATATTCTGCTAGCCCAGATCAAATAGCTTTGCAGTGTTTTGCTACTTAATAAATATTAAAAGCACCAAATGAGAATGCTCTTTCAAATTAATTTAATCCTGTATATAATATGTAACTATACTTACTAGATTCCAGGGTGTTTGAAGCACAAAAGTTAACAGACAGCTTTTAATTAAAAGTCAAATAGGCTTTTATGAGTTTATAATTTAAGTGAGATGCTCTTACAAATGTGTATATAAGTACTTAACCTGGCTATTAGCTTGCTAAAAGGATATGTTTCCTGTGTGTATATAAACTGAGGGGCTATAGTTGGAGAAAAGCAAAATTGCTTTTTCTTTAATTAAATGTTTATTGAGATAATTGTAGATTCACAAGTTGTAAGTAACAATATACAGTGATCTCATGTATTTTGGACTTCCCAGGTGGCTCAATGGTAAAGAATATGCCTGCCAATGCAGGAGACACAAGAGATGAGGGTTTGATGACTTGGTGGTAAAGACCCCCTGAAGAAGAAATTAGCAACCCATTCAAATATTCTTGCCTTGGAAACCCCTTGGACACAGGACCTGGTGGGCTACAGTCCATGAGGTCACAAAAGAGCTGGACATGACTGAGCAGCGAAACAGCAGCACAGCCACAAGTTTCTTTCACTGGTTTCCTCTGGTGGTGACATCTTGCAGAACTGTAATATAAAATTATAACCATTATATTAGCATTGATGCAATCCATATCTGATTCAGACTTTGCTTGTATTTCTGTATATATCTAGTTCTCTTCAATTTTGTAATCTGTAGGTTTGTATTTCCACCATCACAATCATGGTACAGAATATTCCCACCATCATAAGGATCTTTCACGTTGCTCCTTTATAAGTGTAAATCATTTTTTAACTCCCAAAAGACAGGATATCAAAGGAAAATGAAGGAAAATATTTTAAGAAAATTGAAAAAGGTAAAAAAAAAAACCATGAAGAATTAGTAAAACACAAAAGAGAGCAATAGAAAAAAAAAAAAAACCCACAGATAATGAGGTCTTGACACTGCTTCTTCCCCTAGAAAGAAGAGCTTGGATGTGTATATGAATAATTTATTTAGGAAATCGATGCGGTAGAAAACTGGGACAATTAAGACATGGAAAGTGGAAAAACCAACTTAATGGTTTGTCTTTTAAGTCGGTCACTACTAGGAGCAACTGGGTCGTGATTCTCCTGGAACACATGTTACAAAGACTTATTAGAATGCATCAGAGAATTCACAAATGATGAGACAGAAAGGTGAGTATTTATCCTCCAAAATCCGCTACAGTGAAAAAGTTGGCTTAAAACTCAACGTTTAGAAAACTAAGATCATGGCAACTGGTCCCATCATTTCATGACAAATAGATGGGGAAACAGTGACAGACTCTATCTGGGGTGGGGGCGGGGGCTCCAAAATCACTGTAGATAGTGACTGCAACCATGAAATTAAAAGCAGCTAGCTCCTTGGAAGAGAAGTTATGATCAACCTAGACAACATATTAAAAATCAGAGACATTGCTTTGCCAACAAAGGTCTGTCTAGTCAAGTTCAGTTCAGTTCAGTTGCTCAGTCATGTCCGACTCTTTGCCACCCCATGAACTGCAGTACGCCAGGCCTCCCTGTCCACCAACTCTTAGAGTCCACTCAAACCCATGTCCATTGTGTCGGTGATGCCATGTAACCATCTCATCCTCTGTCATCCCCTTCTTCTCCTGCCCTCAATCTTGCCCAGCATCAGGGTCTTTTCCAATGAGTCAGCTCTTCGCATCAGGTGGCCAAAGTATTGGAGTTTCAGCTTCAATATCAGTCCTTTCAATGGACACCCAGGACTGATCTTTAGGGTGGACTGGTTGGATCTCCTTGCAGTCCAAGGGACTCTCAAGAGTCTTCTCTAACACCACAGTTAAAAACCATCAATTCTTTGGCGCTCAGCTTTCTTTATCATCCAACTCTCACACCCATATGTGACCACTGNCAATGGACACCCAGGACTGATCTTTAGGGTGGACTGGTTGGATCTCCTTGCAGTCCAAGGGACTCTCAAGAGTCTTCTCTAACACCACAGTTAAAAACCATCAATTCTTTGGCGCTCAGCTTTCTTTATCATCCAACTCTCACACCCATATGTGACCACTGGAATAACGATAGCCTTGACTAGATGGACCTTTGTTGGCAAAGTAATGTCTCTGCTTTCTAATATTCTGTCCAGGTTGATCATAACTTTCCTTCCAAGGAGCAAGCATCTTTTAATTTCAAGGCTGCAATCACCATCTGCAGTGATTTTGGATCCCCCCAAAATAAAGTCAGCCACTGTTTTCATCGTTTCCCATCTATTTGCCACGAAGTGATGGGACCGGATGCTATGATTTTAATTTTCTGAATGTTGAGCTTTAAGCCAACTTTTTCACTCTCTTCTTTCACTTTCATCAAGGGGCTCTTTAGTTCTTCTTCACTTTCTGCCATAAGGATGGTGTCATTTGTATATCTGTGGTTATTAATATTTCTCCCATCTAGTCAAAGCTATGGTTTTTCCAGTAGTCATGTATGGATGTGAGAGTTGGACTGGAAAGAAAGCTGAACACCAAAGAACTGATGCTTCGAACTGTGGTGTTGGAGAAGACTCTTGAGAGTCCCTTGCACAGCAAGGAGACCCAACAAGTCCATACTAAAGGAAATCAGTCCTGAATATTCATTGGAAGGACTGATGCTAAAACTGAAACTCCAATACTTTGGCCACCTGATGAGAAGAACCGACTCATTGGAACAGACTCTGATGCTGGGAATGATTGATGGCAAGAGGAGAAGGGGATGACAGAGGATGAGATGGTTGAATGGCATCACCGACTCACTGGACATGAGTTTGAATAAACTCCAGGAGTTAGTGATGGACAAGGGGGCCTGGTGTACTGCAGTCCATGGGGTCTCAAAGAGTCAGACAAGACTAAGTGACTGAACTAAACTGAACTAAACCCACTACAGTATAGTGATGGTCAAGAGCTGGTCCATGGGTTCATGAACAACTCTAGGTACCTGCCTGGATCACTGGCTGGCTGGATCCTAGAGAGCCCAGGACCCATTAGAGAAAGTCAGGGACAGGGGGATTTTGACAAGTGGTATAGGTGAGACAAGATGTGGTTGAGTTATCTGTGAATTTGGTAGATAGAGCAAAGAGTGAGGACATGATGGATTCAATAGAAAAGAGGCACACAGGAAATCTGGTAGCCTGAATTTGATAGACTAGACAAAAGAATCACTATTTAATTATAAACAAAATCCACTTAGATTAAGTGTCTAATTAAAATTCATTTACTTACTTCCCCCTGGAGAAGACTGAGCAGCTAACAAACACTTCTGGACACAAATATGGATGAAACAATTTTAAGTAAGGAGACATGAAAATCTGTCTTTTTTAATGTTGTAATTTGTAAAATGGTTTCTGTAAAGACTGATGGATGTGTTTTAAGATGAAGAAGATAATAGATTACATTTTAAAATACTCATTGAAGTCAAAACAAACGATTAGATGGTCCAGTCACTAAATAGTTTAAATGATTTGGTTTTATATTTTTACCCAACAAATAATTATTAGGGGACCCAAAATATGCAATTATTAAACCAAATAAAATCAAATTAAAAATGATCAGAATATTAGTTGGTCATGAATTTCAAGACTTCCTAGACAGGTACCACATCATAAGTGGAAATGGTGCTGAATTTTACTTTGGTGCTGAATTTTACTTTGATGGGAATAGGGTTGGTTGTGGGAAGGTCAAAATTCAAGTAACATTGTTAATTATTGTTTCCAATGACTGAAGTTTATTTTGAGTTCCCACACAGTGCACGCATGCTCAGTTGCATGGTCGCACAACTCTTTGCAACCCCATGGTCTATAACGCACCACGCTCCTCTGCCCATCGAATTTCCCAAATAGGAATACTGGAGTGAGTTGCCATTTCCTTCTCCAGGGGATCTTCCAGATCCTGGGATTGAACCCATGTCTCTTGTGTCTCCTGCACTGGCAGGTGGATTATTTGCCACTGAGCCACCTGGGAAGCACTCAAGTTCCCAAGTTGAAGGTAGAAAACCCAACTGCATGAATAAGGCAAAGTTTCTTGATTTTTTTCTTTGAAGGAGGAATTTTGATTAATATTTCAAGGAAATATGTGTAAGTAGTCATAATAATTATGCAAAAATAGATAACCTGAATACTTTATGATTTCCTTAAAGTAAAGAGGATCCAAACAAAGTCTTTGGGCTTCCCTGGTAGTTCAGCTGATAAAGACTCCACCTGCAATGCAGAAGACACTGGTTCAGTCCCTAATCGGGAAGATCCACTGGAGAAGAGATAGGCTACCCACTGCAGTATTCTTGGGCTTCCCTTTGGCTTAGATGGCAAAGAATCCTCCAGCAATGCAGGAAACCTAAATTGGATCCCTGGGCTGGGAAGAGGGAAGGGGAGAGGAGAATGGCTATCCACTCCACTATCCTGGCCTGGAGAATTCCATGGACAGAGGAACCTGGCAGGCTACAGTCGATGGGGTTGCAAAGAGTCAGACATGGTTAGGCAGCTTTCACTTCCACTTCTCTTTCAAACAATCTCAGATGAAATACTTCCCCTATGGGTGAGTCTGAGCAAAAATTTCAGTGTACTTAATCTATTGTTCCACATATACTTTTTTATGGGCTCCCTCAATGGCTCAGCAGTGAAGAATCCACCTGCAATGCAGAGGCCACAGGAGATGCAGGTACTATCTCTGGGTCAGAAAGATCGCTTGGAGGAAAGCATGGCAACCCACTCCAGTATTCTTGCACGGAGAATCCCATGGACAGAGGAACCTAGAGGACTACATCGTCCTTAGGGTCACAAAGAGTCAGAAATGACTGAAGCTACTGAGCAAGCACGAATACTTGTTACTGGTGTGCAATTTTCCACATAAGGCTTCTAACACATAGGCATGTACTCTAAAAAGTATACATGCACACTTAATCAGAAAACAGTAAAGTAATCTTGCTTGCCAGCAAAAGGAATAAAGTGTATCAGGCTCATAAATAACAATGTAATTATTTAATATTCTGATATTTGCATACCATGACAATAATTTTTACTGGCAATAGAAACCTCTCATTTTCTGGAGTTTAAAAAGTAATTATACCAACTTCAATCAAATGTTAATGTTATACCTTGACATTTACAAAGCATTCCTTAGCATATTGCTGCATTTAAATTTTGTGGAGGAAATTGACTGGAAACTTTAAGTGAATCAATTTTAATGCAATAAATTATTTTAGTTTTTTTACTAAAATGAAGTGCATACATGGAAATACCATCTATTGTCCCAGGATTCATGACAGTAGTAACTTTATAGCAATTAAATTGCTACAGTAATTTCCAAAGCTAAAGAAATTTACTAACATCAAATCTTGTATCAATTCTACTCCAGTGGTGGCTGTATTTCATTCTGTGAACAGTTTTAGCAGTTTTTTGCTGACTACACCCATGATCTGGAAGATTGTTTATTGCATATAAAATACCATTTTTTAGTAGTTTCCACTATTAGAGTCAAAAATGTGATGTATTTTCTTTCTATATCCTTTTGGTGACATGGCCGAAGCATTACTTCTTTGTAGTCAAGAATACATTCATTTTTCCTAAGTGTTTCTGTATTTCCTCCTACCTATATTGCAATAATATCTAAAATATAAATAGTTCATCACAACTTTGATACCTTGTCAATCAAAGTCAGGAAGGCAGCCATGTTTTAATCAAAAAAGTTTAGAGGGAAAGAGGGGGAAGGAAAGAGAGAAATTCTTTTAGGATTTGTTGCATACAACTTTTTTAAACACAACTTCTTTCAGAAACTCCAGAATTACTGGTTACATAAGGAAACAGATTAGTCTACTAACTGCAATGATAACATTTTTTTTAATGGAGTTGCAATTTGTACACTAAATGTCTTCAGTGTTAATATAAATGAAAAGAATTAACTTGTATTCATGAACTTGAAATATGGCTATTCAAAACTTGTATTTATGGCATAATATTTCTCTAAAATTAAAAAGTTATCTAACTCATTAAATCTAATGTATTGATATAGTGATACAATATACATGTATATTGTAATTGAGAGGAAAAAAAGAGATCAGAAGAAAGAAAGAAAGAAGTGTTTTACTTTCTTCCATGTCTTTCTTTCTTTCCTTAACCCATTTTATTTTTTTATATCATTTCCATTTTTTTATAGTGGTCACTGCAATACTAGATTTGCTTCATTAAAACTCCTGGTGATTCTTTCTCTTTCTATACACATGTGTCAAATGGGGTGGGAGGAAAGAGACAAACAGAGACAGAGAAAGGTTTGACCTCAATGCTGAATAGACACTGAATGCTCATTCCAAAATAATGAGACCGGTACAGTGGAGGAATTCTCTCCTTTCTCAAGATTAGTAGCAGATCTGAAAGTGACAGAAGTGCAAGGAAGTTTTATGGTACCAAATTTGACCATTTTCATTTATTGTCTGATAATTCCATTGTATATATTATAACTTTACTTTATCAATACTTCAATAATGTAAAAGCCATCATATGCATTGAGATCAGTCCTATCAGGTTCTCAAAAACATATAATTTGGTGAGGGCAGCACATACACAAAATAATTGTGTACCCAAGAACAACTTGACATTGGCCATGAGAATGGAAGAGAATAAAATCCCTGCAATATGGGTGAAGGGATGTAACAATACTTATTTGCTTAACAGTCTCCTTGGCATGCAACTGGGTTGATGAATTAAGGAGAATATTAAATTGATGCTAGGCTTGTTCAGCTTATTTGCATTTTGCTAAAACACCAAATAGGAATATCAGACAGACAAGTATATGCATGTGAATGAGAATCAGAACCTTCACTCAGAGCCTTCACTCAGAACCCTCCTAACACACAGTCTTAGACGTAATAAAAGTGTAGGAGCTCATAGTGATACTGCTTTCCATGGAATTTCTTTTCCATGGATCTAGTAATGAAGTGAATAATTCAGTTTATTATACTAACATATTTCTCCACTTCTAAGACTAATCTTTTTCTTATTTTGACATCTTTGAAATCATGTTGTTAAGATTTGTACACATACACCTACATGTATTTGAACGTATGTTCATATGGTATATCTGATTTTCCATGTCACTATAAAATCAAAGAAATATAGTTACATATTTTACATTTCAAGTTATATAATTTTAAGTGCTGATTAGAGGAAATACAGCTCAGAAAATATCTGGGGTTAAGCTCTTAACTTGACAAAAGTCATCCCACTGCCCATATTATTTTGGCAAGCAGAATTCAAATGTTGCAAGAGAAAGGTAGCAATGTGGCCTAAGAAGTGAACAGATTGAAGCCTATATCCTTTTTATTTAGCAACTCATTCAAAGCTATTGTGACAGCTCCCTAATTGAAATGAGTACTAGTGGTAACAAACCCACCCTGTAAGAGACATGGGTTTGATCACCGAGTTGGGAAGCTTCTCTTGAGAAGGGAAAGGCTACCCACTCCAGTCTTCTTTCCTGGAGAATCCCATGGACAGAGGATCCTGGCAGGCTACGGTCCATAGAGTTGCAAAGAGTCGGACACAAGTGAAACAATTTAACACACTCACACACACACACACACACACACAAGCAAGCAAGACGAACAGTCTGGAGAGTCATTACAAGAGGTTTTGAAGGAATGAGGAGGCTGGAGGGAAAGAAACATATTTTGTTGCACTCAAGTTTCTAGTTCCGATAATAAGGTGAATGATGCTATTAAATGATAACAGGGAATGTGAGAGGAACCAGATGAAAAACTGGAGGCGAGTGCAAGTCAGCCTGAATTTTTTTGATTCAAATGGAAAATGAAAGTTGCTATTTCTAATAATCTGCAGTATATTTAGATCTAGTTTGCAACATATAACTGTTCATACTCTATTCTTTTGGAGAAAGTGCATAAAGACCACCTATGCTGTCTGAACAAGCTTTAGAAATATTTGGGTACATATCGTTTAGTTATAAAGCTATGGATAGATTTTTGTCAATGCAATCCTGTCTGAAGGGACTCCCCTGGCAGTCCAGTGGTTAAGAATCTGCCTTGCAATGCAGGGGATGTGTGTTCAATCCCTGGTCTGGAAACTAATGTCTTACATGCTTCAGAGCAACTAAGCCTGCCCTCCACAACTACTGAGCCCACACACAGCATAACCCAACAAAGATCCCCTGTGGCACAACTGAGACTCAACACAGCCAAATAAATAAATTAAAAGCTTTTAAATTCTAGACCGGTTCTATCTGCTGTTTTCAAATGTCTTATTCCTTACCTTCCAGATTCAAGTCTCCAATCTGATAAGGCTTTCCTTTAATCAGAACATCTGGCCTGTTTGTATTTAACTAATGTTCTATTTGGGTATGAACTCAGCTCCCTTTCCTTTACTCTTGCCTTTCTATGTTTGCCAGGCTTTTCAGTGGTTACCCTGAAATCATAATATACCTCCTTGACTATCAATGTTTAGGACTTTTACTATTTCCATGGCAGATAATGATCCTGAAACATTGCAATTTCATTTATCCTCTTGACTTACAAGCTACTTTTGTCAAGTGACTTAATTATCTTTATCTTAATCCCATAAGTCACTGTCAATATCATTTATATTTACTGATACATTTGCCATTTTCGATGCTCTTCCTTTAAAGTTACATCTTCACCTTTCATTTGGCATTCTTGTACTTCCCCCACAAAAATATATTTACTTAGTAAAATTGTGCAATCACCTTCATTTTTATTTTCCTGAAAATATCTTCTTTTAGTATTCACTTTTGGAATGGTGTTGATGGCTTTAGAATTCAAAGTTGACAGATATCTGCTTTCCTTCCTTTAGAGGAGTCATTTTGCTATCTTCAGATTCCCAGGCTGATGTAAAGAAGTCAGTTGTAATCTTCCTGTTGTTCATTTGAAGCCTCCTTGTCTTTTTTTCTCCAGATTCTTTTAAGACTTCTTCAAGCACACATGTGGACAAAACTTGTGTATGTGCTTTCTGGTTAGTAGTTACTTTGCGGTAAAGTGAAACAAAGCTTTTTAGTTAATTCATAACACAACTTTATCCTGTTTTCAATAAATTACAGAGAGCAACCCAAAGTCATGATACACTGCCAAATGGGAAAGACACCCTTGACCTGCTGACTTCTAACAGCACTTTAGTTGACTGTTCTTCCCTGGCCACCAGACCATATACATTTTCTTCTTTTCTGTATCTTTTTTGTGAAAGGAATTTAAGCATAACAGTTTATTATTTATGTCAACAAGTCTTCTCTCAAGTAGAATGTAGTCAATGTTTTTGCAAATAAAATCAAATAAAATGTATGTTTTTTACACCTTGCTTATTACAACTTCTAGTCATTTTTTATAATTAAATTACTTTAAGTATGAGCCATCCACATATGCCTTCTAGGTTAATTTTAACTGAAGTTCCAGATTACAAAACAAGGTATGAAATATCCAAGCTATTGAAGGATATTTGACTGGGAAAGAATGGGGTTATGAGTATGCTGATANTTGTCAATGCAATCCTGTCTGAAGGGACTCCCCTGGCAGTCCAGTGGTTAAGAATCTGCCTTGCAATGCAGGGGATGTGTGTTCAATCCCTGGTCTGGAAACTAATGTCTTACATGCTTCAGAGCAACTAAGCCTGCCCTCCACAACTACTGAGCCCACACACAGCATAACCCAACAAAGATCCCCTGTGGCACAACTGAGACTCAACACAGCCAAATAAATAAATTAAAAGCTTTTAAATTCTAGACCGGTTCTATCTGCTGTTTTCAAATGTCTTATTCCTTACCTTCCAGATTCAAGTCTCCAATCTGATAAGGCTTTCCTTTAATCAGAACATCTGGCCTGTTTGTATTTAACTAATGTTCTATTTGGGTATGAACTCAGCTCCCTTTCCTTTACTCTTGCCTTTCTATGTTTGCCAGGCTTTTCAGTGGTTACCCTGAAATCATAATATACCTCCTTGACTATCAATGTTTAGGACTTTTACTATTTCCATGGCAGATAATGATCCTGAAACATTGCAATTTCATTTATCCTCTTGACTTACAAGCTACTTTTGTCAAGTGACTTAATTATCTTTATCTTAATCCCATAAGTCACTGTCAATATCATTTATATTTACTGATACATTTGCCATTTTCGATGCTCTTCCTTTAAAGTTACATCTTCACCTTTCATTTGGCATTCTTGTACTTCCCCCACAAAAATATATTTACTTAGTAAAATTGTGCAATCACCTTCATTTTTATTTTCCTGAAAATATCTTCTTTTAGTATTCACTTTTGGAATGGTGTTGATGGCTTTAGAATTCAAAGTTGACAGATATCTGCTTTCCTTCCTTTAGAGGAGTCATTTTGCTATCTTCAGATTCCCAGGCTGATGTAAAGAAGTCAGTTGTAATCTTCCTGTTGTTCATTTGAAGCCTCCTTGTCTTTTTTTCTCCAGATTCTTTTAAGACTTCTTCAAGCACACATGTGGACAAAACTTGTGTATGTGCTTTCTGGTTAGTAGTTACTTTGCGGTAAAGTGAAACAAAGCTTTTTAGTTAATTCATAACACAACTTTATCCTGTTTTCAATAAATTACAGAGAGCAACCCAAAGTCATGATACACTGCCAAATGGGAAAGACACCCTTGACCTGCTGACTTCTAACAGCACTTTAGTTGACTGTTCTTCCCTGGCCACCAGACCATATACATTTTCTTCTTTTCTGTATCTTTTTTGTGAAAGGAATTTAAGCATAACAGTTTATTATTTATGTCAACAAGTCTTCTCTCAAGTAGAATGTAGTCAATGTTTTTGCAAATAAAATCAAATAAAATGTATGTTTTTTACACCTTGCTTATTACAACTTCTAGTCATTTTTTATAATTAAATTACTTTAAGTATGAGCCATCCACATATGCCTTCTAGGTTAATTTTAACTGAAGTTCCAGATTACAAAACAAGGTATGAAATATCCAAGCTATTGAAGGATATTTGACTGGGAAAGAATGGGGTTATGAGTATGCTGATACTCAGTTGTGTCCGACTCTTTGCGACCCTATGGACTGTAGCCTACCAGGCTCCTCTGTCCATGGGATTTTCCAGGCGATAGTACTGAAGTGGATTGCTATTTCCTTCTCTAGGGACCTTCCTGACCCAGGGATCGAACCTGGGTCTCCAGCATTGTAGACAGACGTTTTACCGTTCGAGCCACCAGGGAGGTTACCAGGGCTTTTCTCTGCATCCTCAGTACACGTATGTTGTGTCGGTGAGCAGGCACATGTATGTGCTTGTGTGTAGCTTCATCTAACATTTTAAGTTTTTTTCTGAGAATTCCACCATAAGCTTTATCTTCTCTGGCATAAAGGATGCCTAAGAGCTAGGCTAGACAGTCTGTGTGCAATATAGTTGCAGCAACAAATGTTTGACTTAAATGTAGAGAGTGGACATTTTATGAAATTTAATTTATTGACATTTGTATAGTGTATATAAGGAAAATGATTGTTCAAATATAAGGAAAATGATTAGATTACAGAGCACAGGGTTACTGAGTTGACTCAAATGTAAATTTTAAAGATCCAACATTCATTCTACTTATATTTCATGCTAGACTTATAATGAACAATATGTCCAATAAACAAATATTGAACTAATGTGTAATACAGTATTATCATACACTTAACCACCATGGAAGTCCATACACTTAACACCTACATCTAAACATTTTTTCTTCTGAATTCTTGACACCCAATGTCTGGTAGTCTCTGACTTTGTGATCTGCTAGTATCAGCTTCATGACAGCATCCAGAATTTTCCCAAGAGTGATTATTTTCTAGTCATTGATTTTATTACAATAACTAGGATTATCCTATTTGGCATGCCAGTCTCCAATTGAGGCTAGCCCACACTGATTTTCTTTCATTTTTAAATGACTTAATCTCTCATTATGTCTGCCATGTTGGCCCCATATTCTACTGTTTTTTGTTTGTTTGTTTGTTTGTTTTTATTATTTTTATTTTCACTTTTTGGTTGCACTGAAAGACATGTTCCCTTACAGGGATCAAAAGTACGTCCCTTTCATTGGAAGCATGGAGTCTTAACCACTGTCAGATAAGTCTGCTATATTCTAAACTGATGTAGCATAAATGCTTTTTCTGATCTATTCTTTTGTGTGTATGTTCAGTCACTAAGAGAATGGAAACCTACACCAGTATTCTTGTCTGGGAAAAGCCATGGACAGAGGAACTTGGCAGGCTATAGTCCATGGGGTTGCAAAAGAGTTGGACAAGACTTAGGGACTGAGTGGTTGGCCATTTCCTTCTCTCAGGGATCTTCCAGATTCAGGGGTCTAACCTGTGTCTCCTGCGTGTCATCCACTGCCAGGCAGATTCTTTACTGCTGAGCCACTGTGGAAGCTCTATCTAGTCTTTTAATTTACCATATATATTGTAGCTTTATCCTAAATAATCAGCTTATTGTTAGAATTAAAACAAAGTTTTATCAAACTTTAGGGGTACAATGCTTGGCAGAGTAAAGATTTTATTCCCAGAGTACAGGGGATTTTTTTCTATATCTATAAACCTTGTACTTTATGCCATAAATATTTCTTTTGGGGTAAGAATAAAAATCTAATCTTTGTTTTTAAAATTGTATCTCTGACAAGAGGTATTTTTAATCTAAAATAGTAAATGTAAATTTTAAGTACACTTTATACATTATTTTATTTTATTTTTTAATTTTTATTTTTTATTTTCTTCCATCTCAGGTGTACATGAGTTCCCAATCCCCCCCCCCCCC
>SJYA01002541.1:9601-42178 GCA_006410615.1 Neotragus moschatus
AATTGATGCTTTTGAACTGTGGTGTTGGAGAAGACGCTTGAGAGTCCCTTGACTGCAAGGAGATCCAACCAGTCCATTCTGAAGGAGATCAGCCCTGGGATTTCTTTGGAAGGAATGATGCTAAAGCTGAAACTTCAGTACTTTGGCCACCTCATGCAAAGAGTTGACTCATTGGAAAAGACTCTGATGCTGGGAGGGATTGGGGGAAGGAGGAGAAGGGGATGACAGAGGATGAGCTGGCTGGATGGCATCACTGACTTGATGGTTGTGAGTCTGAATGAACTCTGGGAGTTGGTGATGGACAAGGAGGCCTGGCATGCTGCGATTCATGGGGTCGCAAAGAGTCGGACATGACTGAGTGACTGAACTGAACTGATTCTTTCTCAGTGTAATTAAAAAAGCTATAACGCAGCTGCTGTCCATTTTCAGACTGTACTCATATACTGAACTGATACTTTCATGAACAAATCTTGTGCTTTGTCTTCCTCCATATGTTGGATATAAGAGTCCACTATATTGCTATAGGTATGAAATGGGAAATGACACTGGGATGATACTGGAGGATTAAACAGGGGCTGTGGCAATATATTTGTGTAGTTTTTATGGATCCCCCCCCAATCCTGCTTCAGCTTAATATTGGATATACCTCTTAAAACCTTCAATGATAGTTGAGAAGCCTTCTGACCTTACAGCTTAGTGGGTTTGACAGTACATAGCTCATGATCAACAGCTGTGCCTTAACTATCATTTGATGCCCCATGGTCATCCATGCTGTCTATACCAGGTTCATTGGTATGCCAATAGTTCTTTTAAAAAGGCACATAATTCTGATGACATGACCTTGCTCCAAACCCCCAGCAATCTACGTTGTGATTCTCTCTTTGGTACCTGCCATAATGTCTACATGACATCTTTTATCATCACTGATGTCTTGAATGCCTTCCAGGTTGTAATGCCAAGTGGTAGAATCACTAGCTATGTGACTTTCATCACATCCCTACCTGGCTTATACTGTGACTTAACTCTGGCTATAGACCACTGGCCAAGAAGAGAGAATGGGGACACATGTTGTCTTGAATGTTCTCTAAATCATCTTTAAGAAGGATGGGAATACTAGTTTTAAATAGAGGTTTTTTAGGCTGCTTCCACAGACTCAGAAGTTTGGCAGAATCTGAAGATTATAGATATTCATGGGCAACATCCTAAATGTCTCTAGCTTATCTGATAATATTTCATACTCTGCCAACCAGGATTCTGACATTGGCAAAGCAAGTTTTTGATTGAGAGCTTTTTTTTTTTTAAGATAAGAAGTTTATATATATATATATATATATATATATATATACATACACACACACACACACACACATACATACATATATATATATATATATATGGTTGTGGTTTAGTCACTAAATCATGTGTGACTCTTGCAACTACCTGGACTGTAGCTCGCCAGGCTCCTCTGTCCTCGGGGTTCTCCAGGCAAGGCTACTGGATTGGGTTTCCATTTCCTCCTCTAGGAGATCTTCCTGACCCAGGGATTGAACTCTTGTTGAGAGAGTCAATTCCTAGGCAGGTTGATAAGAAATTTGGGGTCCCCAAGGAGGAGGTAGTGGTCTGGAATTATCAAGGAGAAGGAAGGACAAGCATCTTTTTTTCTCTACATTCCTTAGTCTTANTTTCCTCCTCTAGGAGATCTTCCTGACCCAGGGATTGAACTCTTGTTGAGAGAGTCAATTCCTAGGCAGGTTGATAAGAAATTTGGGGTCCCCAAGGAGGAGGTAGTGGTCTGGAATTATCAAGGAGAAGGAAGGACAAGCATCTTTTTTTCTCTACATTCCTTAGTCTTAGTCACATAAAACTTTTTTTTTTCTTTAAGCCCAGAACTGATGATTACACAACAAACAACTCAGTTTAAGCTCTGTGCTAAGGGTTATATAACACTGTACCCTGCTTGAGGACAGTTTCTCCTTCCCGAAAAGCTCTGGATAATCCTGTTATCCTAAAATGTATATTTTGGGAGTGGGTCTGGTAAAATTTTTACAACCTTGAGACATCCTTTTGATTTATTGTAATAGCTAATTAAAGTATATAATTCTTGCTAACATTAGTGAGGGGGGCACTCTTCATCCTCCTTCTGCTGTCTATGTCAGAAACTTTCTCTGTCCCTTTTCTTACCTTAATAAAACTCAGCTACACAAAACCTCTTGAGTGATCAAGCCTGGTCCCCGGTCCTGAAGCTAAATATGCTTCAGAGATCACGAATCTGACATCGTTCACCATAAGCTAGCATTGTCTCCTGCATCTCCTGCATTGGCAGTTGGATTATTTACTGATCCAACAGGAAAGCCTATATATATATATATATATATTTTTTTTTTTTCTTTTTTGGACTGCATCAGGCCTTACTAATAGCTGAGGAATGTGGGGATCTTCCCATCCTTCGTGCTGTCTCTCTGTTGTGGTACTTAGGCTTCTCTCTAGTTGTGGCATCTGGGCTCCAGAGCACACGGGCCCAGTTGCTGTGGTGTGTGGGCTTAGCTGCCCTGCAGCCTGTGGGATCCCAACTCCCTGCCCAGGACTTGAACCCATGTCCCCTGGACTGGAAGGCAGGTTTTCAACCACTGGACCACAAGGGAAGTCCCAGACTGGGAGTTTCTGATGTAGTATTCAACTTTATCTTCCTTCATTCTGTAGAAAATGAAACCTTCTTTGTATGCTATCAAGAAAGCTCTCGCTGCTTTCACATGTAGATTTCTGTTAGATTAATGATTCTTAGATTTTTGTTTTCTTATTCAGAATATCAATAGAACAGAAGAGTTATCCCAAGCCATTGTTTTATAATTACTTTTCACCCATATTTCTCAAAACTCTTAATACATTGAACCAGGTAATTCATTCCTTTACAGTAGCACATTGTTCCAATTTAATGCCAGTGAAAGTTTAACAATTAGATAGGCACCTTATTCCAGTATCTATATGTACCATGAACCACCATTGATGGTGCCAGCCAGAATCCTAGATCTTGCTTTTTTGGCCTATTCCTTGTAGCAACTGAGAAGCTTAAGAATGTTCCTTCAGACTTATTCCAGATTGTACTGGAAAGAACTGGACTTTAGACTCTCAGTGATCAGTCATCATTTGTGGGTTGCTCTAGGAAGAAGGGTGACCTTGGATAATGGGGGCTTTCTGCCAGTAAGGCAATTCTGGAAGAGGCATATAGAAAAAGTTCTGTTTGCCAAGTGTTCCTATGTGATGGGCAACAAATCCTTCATTACAGGCTCTTCCGCAGTAGTTTAAAAGTACTCAATCTAACAGTGAAGCTGGGCATATGAAAGACTAAGCACTGCATTCACTTATTTATTATCTTTATTCTGCTCACCTCCACAAAGGGATTTTATATACTCTACTAGAAGGTGAAGAAATTAAAGAACATTAAAACACTAGTAAAAGAACTACCAGATCGGGTGAGGACAGGGGAGTAAATTACTTGAGTGTGAACCATAGTTCTACCTTTCTTCTCAGCAAAAGAAAGCAGAGAAACACAAAGTCTTGTATGATTTTTATTAGCTAAAATAACAATATGACCTTTTTCCTGGAAAACTAATGTTTTCCTGACTGAAATCTAAGATAATATTATGAGAGTCATCATGAAATGCTCTGGACAATATTCTGGATCATAAATTTGATAACATTTTTATAACCATGGCAAAGCTTTTCCACCTATAACTCTTTCACTAAATTCTTGAAATGTATTTATTGTGCTAATTGAAAGAAGATTCATGTGCTTTAAAAACAAAAAAAGCATAATGACCAAATCTGACATATTATAATATGCATTGAAGAGTCTAAATTATAATAATTTCAGAAGTAATTTGTGGAATGTAAATGAGAACACTGCTCCACCAATCAGATCTATCCAAAACATTCCCTTCAGCAACTAAGCAATATTTGATTCTTAAATTTTACCATCATAAGATATATTCACATATGTTAGTATATGTAAGTGAAAGAAGTTATACTCCAGCATGAGGTTGTTTATTAATCTCTTTAAATTTGACTTTATTTGCTTTATTTTGACTTAATACAACCTACATTAAAGTTGTGTGATTAGACAGGACATAAAAAAGATGTCTAAAAAGGAGTATTATTTTCAAGAAATTATATTCTTGTAATATACAAGTATGAATAAACTCACAACACACAAAAGATATTAAAGTTATCAAAGGAAAAAGAGATGATACTAAGTGGGAATGTTATTAAATTTTTTAGAAAGGAGGCAGCATTTAAAATAGGCCATGAATGATCCCTGATATTAGTGAGCTCTCAATAAATATTACCTAGTGTTACTAGTTCAGTTTTTCCTTAACTTATACCTAGCTGAATACAAACAAATATGAGAGTTAGGTCACATTAGCTGAGTACAATACTTTTGCAGATTAAATTTCACTTTTACCTCAAGGCGACATAAAAAATGATGAAACTTATCTTCATTTTACAGTAAGAAAGTAAAAGGAAGGAAGAAAGGAAAGAAGATGGGAAAGAAAGGAAGAAAGAAACTGAATCTCAAAAACTTGGCAATTATTTCCCCAGGTCACTTAGTTAGCAGACCTTAGACCAGGTTTCTGAATGTCTGTCCATAAAGTCTGTTTTCGTTCACCAGAATTATCTATTACTATTAGGAATTGCTATCAAATTACGGAACATTATTACAAATTATTTTCTGTAAAGAGAAAAGAGTAATATATTAAAATACATCATTTTTCTAAGACAGAAATGTGAGAGGGAGCTAGCTGGGTTAAAGCCATGTAGATACTCTGAGCTACTGGTGGAAAGGAAAGAGCTGTGAAAGAGCAAGTGTAAAATAGGCGGAAGCTAGAGTCCCTTGCTTCGTACTTTTAGTAGAACTAACTATTTTAATGACATAAGCAATTTTTTTTTTTTTTTTTTTACATTTCAAGGTACTTATGTAACTGGATTTCTCGTGTACTAAATATAGTTGCTTGGTTTCAGTGACAGAGAGGTCGTTACATGTTGATGATAGCTCAACTGCTATGCATTTAAATAAATCAGTAACCCGGGAGGATTCAAGAGGTCAAGGGTTTAGGAATGAAGCTCTCCTCCCTTGGTTGTCTGTCAGAGTCATCCCAGTTTACTGATAATGCCAAAATATTATCTTCTTTCAGATATTTAGAGATTGAATGAAATTAGATTGACAACTTCAATCATTTACCCAAACCAATATACTTATTATGAAAAAAATCTAAAAGAAAAAGGTAATTATTATTGGGTTGGCTAAGATGTTCATTCAAGTTTTTCCATACCACCTCATGGAAAAACTCACACTAACTCTTTGATCAACCCAATAAAGTCAAAATAGTTCTCACACTTGGTATGTTATAGTGCTTACTTCATTCCAATGTGCTTTAAAATATTTGAGATTTTAAATTGCTAATATACAAATTCCTTATTGTTTATATAGAAGGAATGAATGCTGAAAATTGTTATTTTGGGTTCATATATACGTCTTAAGATGAGGTATTGGTTATTGACCATTATAGTACTTACATTTTTAGATCTATAGGATTTCAAAGGGTTTTTGCAAAAAAAGAAAAAGTCTGTGAAGAAGGTCAGGAAACAACAATAAACAACATCCCATGAGATACTACAGTTGCCAGATAGACTGGAAAGGAGCAGAAAACGAGGGATAAATCAACTGGGTAGAAACAGGTGAAGCTAAGTCCAGGGTCAGCACTCCAAAGAGAAAATAAAATACCTGACTGTGACGTATATATGTGCAAAACTTAAACTTATTACTGAAGTTTTATACATTTACATGGAATAAATTAATGATATTTAAAGCCAATTGGAGCTTAGAATTAAGTCAATTCAGTGATTATATAGAACCCTTTAACAACTGGGTAACATTCAATACATCATAGATATAATCCTGGCTATGACTTTACTCTTTGATCTACCAAAATGAAAGTACATAGCTAAGGAGATTCCATTCTAGTAAGAGAAATTTAATTCTGATCTATGACCATTAATTATCACAATGATAATTAGTGTAATGGGTTTAAATATCCTTCACAAAACTTTCCAATAAGTTTAAATTATTTTATCCCTCTAGAAAATATAGAGCACTTGGAGTTAATCTAAAAGGCAATAAGTTAAATAGAAATTCATATTAATTAAAGCCCCATGGGTGCTAAGTCACTTCAGTCATGTACGACTTTTTGCAACGCTATGGACTGTAGTCCGCTAGGCTCCTCTCTCAGTGGGATTCTCTAGACAAGAGTACTGGAGTAGGTTGCCATGCCCTCCTCCAGGGCATCTTTGCAACCAGGGACTGAACCCACATCTCTTTAGTCTCCTTCATTGGTAGGCAAGTTCTTCACCACTGGCGAATGTAGAAAGGCCCAATGCATTCCAAATATGTATTATTTTCCTTCTCAAATCCCAGTCTTCGTTAATCATATAATCTGAGACATTTACTTCAGTATGAAACCACTTAGGCAATCTAACCGTGTACATTAGCCACTTCTTCCTTAACTCTATCCTTCCTCTGCTTAGTAAAATATTTAAATACCAGACATGGCCCATTAACCACTAATTTCTTTTCTTAGTACGGAGAAGGCAATGGCACCCCACTCCGGTGCTCTTGCCTGGAAAATCCCATGGATGGAGGAGCCTGGCAGGCTGCAGTCCATGAGGTCGCTAAGAGTCAGGCACGACTGAGCGACTTCACTTTCGCTTTTCACTTTCATGCATTGGAGAAGGAAATGGCAACCCACTCCAGTATTCTTGCCTGGAGAATCTCAGGGATGGGGGAGCCTGGTGGGCTGCCATCTATGGGGTCGCACAGAGTCAGACACCACTGAAGCGACTTAGCAGCAGTACTGGATTCACTAAGATAAACCAATGTTAAGTGAAGAAATTGGTAGCTATCAATTACTAAACATTACTGAAAATTATCTGCTGAAAGGTAATTTGTATTACCAAAAAAGTACTGTTTTTGGCAATACAAATTTCAATGAATAATTTTACATAATTTATTTCTTAGAGTGCCCTTTGGGCACAATTGGCTCCTCTTCGGGGAGTCTCAGCAGAAAGCTAAATGACCAAATGAAATCAGAGATTAAAATTCTGTCTTCAACTTGGAGAAGCATAATTGAGAAAAGAGGGTATGTCTTATAGAAGTAGGTTTTTGGTTCTTCTCCCAAGAAAATTTTTGTACTAATTGAAATATAAAATCATAGGTATCAGTGTTCTTAATCTCCCAAGCCTTTAATAAATGTAATAAATTATTTAATAAAGGCAGCCTGGCATGGAAAGATCTAGAAGTTAGAAACCATGATTCTAGTCACATTGCTTTCACTACAAGGCATTAAAGCTAAGGAAGTATAAGGTGATTCTCTTCTTTGAATTTTAGTTTTTCCATATATACAAAGAAGAGTATATTATTAATTCTTTTAGTTATAAATGAAAGTAGCCCAATTCAAAATTATTTGAGCATAAAAAGGTAATTTACCTGTTTGGGAAGCCAAGCTTCAGTAATGGTCAAAATAAAGAAATATTAACAGATACTCTCCCATCATTTTCCTTCGTGGGTGTGTGTGGTGTGTGTGTGTGTGTATGTGTGGGTGGGTGTGTATGTATGTGTATAAGTAATCTTTGTCTGTTTCTAGTGCTCTTTATTAGTTTATATTAATTTCATTCCCAGGGAGGATATTATTATTTGGTAGTCTTAAAAATATATACACTTTCTTATAACCAAGACTCCTAGCCTAAAAGTCCCCCTGCACATCGTTGGAATTTTGTTTTACTAACTCTTTGGGGTCTGTGCCTTTCCCTAAATAAATTACTACAGCTAGGGAGAAGTATGTTGATGAGTTTGTACTGTATCACATAACATGCCTTTAATTAACCATGAGGGGTTGGTATTGATAGTCTAACCCGAAACATATAGGCTGGGAGTAGAAAATCTGTGTGTGCCTTGGGAAAATAGAAAGCCTTCTATGAGATAAATGTGGGTGATTGCTGGGAACACAATATAACAGATATACATTGCAAAAGGCCTGGTAGATTTTCATTCTTTAATTCTCTTCCTTATGATCAAGGTGCTCTCGTCTTCATCCAGCTTACAGTAAATGGATGAGAGATAGAGTAGAAAAAAACTTATAAAGCCAAGTAATTATATGTAAGATTATTTCTCTCTCTAATTCTATGACATTTAGCATGGTGTTCTTTTCACAATTTAACAAAATCACATCTCAATTGCCTATAGCCTTATTTCTTATAGATCATTGGTTTGTGGGCCATGCTAACTTACATTACTGTTTTCAGACAATGGGTGGAGTCATTTGCCCTGAAGCAGTCCTCTATTATATAATCTCAGTGGTAAAGAATCCCCTTGCTGATGCAGGAGATTAGAGTTTGATTCCTGGGTCAGGAAGATCCCCTGAGAAGGAAAGGCAACTCATCTCTGTATTCTTACCTGGAAAATCCCATGGATAGAGGAGCTTGGTGGGCTAGAGTCCATGGGGTTTCAAAAGAGTCAAACAATACTTAGCAACTAAACTACAAGAACTATGCAGAGAAAATTATTTTAATTCCTGAATCTTTCATCCTGGTATATTTAGAATTAGACTAGAGCAAGCAATTATTAGTGTCTTGGTAACTAAACAACTAAATTCTTTCTTTTCCTCACAAATCAGCATTGTTTGTATTAGCTGTTTTCTGAATTTACTAACAGAGTTTATTGACTTGTTTGGGAAAAGACGAACTACATAGATTGCCTCTTTTTTTTTTTCCTAGAAAGACCTGGGGCCTCTATAAACACTAGTTTTTTAGTTTCACCCTGTGTCTTTGGTTCATTGAACAGTTGCTAATTATTTTTATAATTTTTAATATGTATAATTATATGAAGTTTTAAGTTGGAAAATGTGTAATTGATAAGTGCTTTTGCTAACAAGCATGACTGGATTGTGATCTTTGTTTTTTAGTTAGTACAAATTACCAAGCAGATTATTTGAATTTCCAAAAGTGATCTGGAAAAGATTTTATTAAATAAGCATCATCTTCCTTGTCAAAGTAAGATCATAGGGACAAATAATAACCCTGATTATCCAGTAGAACTTGAGTACCAATATTTCCAACTTTCGATGAGGCAGTGGGAGCTTAGTGAGTGATGGAACAAAATGATAATTTGGCTGATACATAATAACCTTTTAGTTGGTACTTGGCATATAAGAACTGGCAGATGCACTTGGAACTGAGAGTTAATAGAAATAAAAATTATCCAAACTTCACGGAAATGTTTCAAAGTATGGATACTTAAGCCAAGACTGGCATGGATTCTTCCTGTATTAAGAAGATTCATAGTTGGCACACACTTACCTTTTGAACATTTGTAATAAGCACATCCTCTGGTCAGACAAATTTCAAAAGGCATCTATCTTTTGGTTAGACACAATCACTTCAAAAATATCAGCCCTACTCACTGCCATCAGCTGAGTGAATAAAATCTTGGCATGTAGATTTTGGATCTTGGTTTCAATGTTTAATTATTAGCTTAGTGATCTGTGATAATTACTTTGACAAGTCTCACTTTTTCTCTACTCTGCAAAATGAGTATAACTGTAAATTTAATAAATTGTGTACATTGAAGAAATAATGTAGGTAAATTATTTAGCACAAGGTCTTTCATAATCCAAACCAAAAACTTAGTGAATATTAACTCTAAGCTTATGTTGTAATTATTAGTAATGTTAATAATAGAGGTAGTGATAGTACAATATTGTTGTTGCCTTATTTTCATTTCTCTGATCCAATATCAATTTTATTTTTTTTGTCTTGCTTTTGTTCTGTTGTCAACATTATGACTGGGTATCTTACTTTTATTGAGAAGGTAGAAGGAATGAAGTGAGACTAAAGCTTGGTAAAGAAGACAAAAATCCAATAATAGGGACCCATATTAATTAGGATAGAAGCTGTATGGTCTTTTCTATGTAAAATCTACAAAGCGGCCTTATTTTGGGCTTAATCTATCATGGTCAGAGTAGCCTTGTCTTATATTGATGTTCTATGAAACTGCTTCTGTTCAACAGAACAACACCATAGGCTCGCTGTGAGTTCTAGGCCAGTTTCTGGCAACACCAAGACCTGTCTGGTAGTTACATGCTTGCCTTTGGCTGGGAGACGTTGCTTATATCTTGTTACTTTGCAGAATCCTGCATTTTCGTGATCCATTAACCATTAAAATAATGTTTGAGAAACAACCAAAGTAGTTGAAGTTTTCAGAGCAATATCTTGCCAATAAATAAATGTTATTTAATATTGAGAATTGAAGATTTTCACCACAAAGAAGTGGAATAGTTGAGTTTGACTGACAGCTGTCTCAAAATATGTGAGGGTCAGTCTCATTTATGAGGGTCACTACAAGACAGAAGTTTCTCAAAGTAAAAAAGCCCTTTTTTAGTTTGTAAACTGTTAGACCTACAAGGCAGTGAAGTGAGTAGCTCTTTTCCACGATGGATTTTACTATCATTGGACATGTTCATATAGAATCTAGATAAATCGCCTACCAGGGCAATTGCGGAATAACAGCCCTGTGTCAATAACTGGACTGGATGACAGTGTGTGTCTTAAATTCTCTGTTTCCAGAATCAAGGAAAGCAACTAAAGTGATAAACTTCTGGTTGACTGAGGTTTAAACTCAGATTTTTGTTTTGTTTCTTTAAGACAAAAAATTGTCCATTTCTCTGAACTTCAAATCTCTTCCATTCTCCATCTGCCTTTCTTTGTGTAGATGTAGGTGATGAACTATATTCAGGAAGTTTTAATTCTTTTGGACTAATGAATCTACTGCAATTCTTTTGCCAACATTGGTACTGCAAATTCAAGCTTGTCCAAGTTCCATTTCCTTACCGAAGGGCAAGCCTGAAACAGTCTGAGGAAGTAAAACTGCCAGAACCACTTGATTAAGCTGTCAGTAAGCTTTCCAGGAACTTTGTGGTTGGCTTAATGGGGAGAGTAGCATTTTTCCTGCTCTGCCCTTTGAGTATATGGTAGTAGGGGACCTTGTGAGATATTTCTTGATCAGTCATTATAAGGTCCAGGATGGCAGCAAATAGGAGTGAGGGATCTTGAGAGGAAAATTTGAAAATCACCTTCTTAACTGCTAATTCTAAATAATGCTGAGATTTAAATATCTCCCTTTCTTACTTTCCAAGTCTTAAAATAGACATTACTTCAAGGATTTGGAGGATGCTGATGATATCTCTTGTCAAAAGGTCTATTCTTAGTGTTGAACAGGAAAGACAGTGGGGAAGCGGGAACAGCTCTGGCAGAGCTGGTTAATGGAAGACTTAATGAGTCTGACCTTCTTTATATTTGCTTTGGCTAATTTCCATTTTTATTTAACTGCTTTTCTTTCTGTTCTATCCATATTTTTGTGTTTCTTCCATTTCCATTTGTGAGGCTACTGGGACAGAAATTAACGTTCAAGAGGATAGTCTGGTCTATTATTAAATGACATTCTGTGATGATATTTTGAGTTCTCTTTGTCATTAACTGCACCGCTGAGAGGGGACTGAAGATGACCAGGTATATACACAAGTCACATTCCCAAAGCCCTCCATCTGAAAGGAGTTCCTTTATAATCAGTGCCAGTCTCCTTACTGTAGTTTACATAATGCTCAGCAAACAGTAGGTGCTCTGTAAGTGCTGGTTAAATATATTTTGAAATTCTCAATGCAAAGAATATTTTCACTCTGTTTTTATTTACGGTTATAATTGTAAGTTTGTAAGACTGAATAACTACATCTATTTTTCCTTAGACTTTCCTATTTTTTACCTTTCCTTCAAATTTTTAAAATACTCTGTTAATGATGCCATGAATACTCATTTCTTTCACCTTCCTCATGCTATTTGGAGAATTAAAATGTTTGCTGGTCTGCAGAGCAGATTGGAAGTCATTATTGGGAAACATCAAGAAATCTTAAATCAGACTGTTTAATTTTCACCAGCCATAAAATTAAATGACAATATTTTCTGTATTCCTCAGGGCTGATAAGAAGGGCAACTAACCAAATAATAAAGCACTTGGCACGCTGTTTAAATGTAAAATTCCCAGAATCAAGCTTATCATGATTATCCAAGCAGGCAGCTGTGGAATAATGATTAGAAGTGAGAACTTGGGGTTAGACTAAACAGGCTTCGGATAATATGTGACCTCAGACTTCTCCCAGTGCCTCTACATCTGCAGATGGAAACTTTTACCAATTTCACAGAGATTAAATGCTATAATATTGTAAGGTATTTAGAATAATACCTGGTACATGGTAGATGTTCAAATAGTCTTAGATAATGATGATATATGTGAAAACATATTTTAAAACACTTTAAGTCATACAACTGGAACACACTCTCTTTAGAACAGCTGCAGAGATGTGATACCCAAACAATAATAGTGGCAGAACAGAGCTGGAAATTCAGTTCTCTCTGAAGATGCTTAGAAACATCATAAATCATGCTCAAAAAGAAGAGGAGCTGTGACTACCTTAATTGGATCTTTAATGTCTATACTTACAGGAGGGGAAAAAAAAATGGATTTGTACTATCCAGAAAATGTTACTCAGCATGGAAACTGTGAAGAGACGAGAGAACAAATGTGGTAAATGGAAGCAAGTACATTGTGACTTTGACAACAGAGAGCGTAAATAGTGACCAAAGACAGCATCAGGTAGAGAAGTTATTCTGGGCTCTAAGAAGAACTGAACTCTGGCCAACGAGGAGACTTATCAATTAGAAGTGAAATGAATGTGCTGTAGGACAAAATTTGAAGTGATCAAGTTCAAGTTCCTAAGGAAATTTACAGCTTTTAACAACTGAAGCTGAGATTTATCCTGTTTTTCTCCTTCAGCCTGACAACAGGAAGCAAGATTTAGAAGGACATCTTACTTGTACATCCTCTCACCATGTCGATTAAATTGAACCTTGATAAGCGAAAGAGGCTAGAAGTTCAGTACAAACACCAAACCTCTGCAAAAAGTAGCAGAGGAGGTAAAAATATAGAAAGTAAAAAAGAGATACAGCATTTTGAAGTAATGAGACAAGGAAAAGACAAAGGGGAAAGAAAGGGATAGAAAACAAGAAAGGATATAAGAATGAAATAAAAGATTAAAAAAAAAACTCTCTTAGCATGGAAAATGACTCTGTGATGAAGGGGAGAGTGACTGCGAGAACATGAATAAAGAACTTAAGCCTAAACATTCCACCTGTGCAATTGTACCAAATTGATCTGCTAGATTTTAAAAGCTAAGGGAAGTATGTTGTGAGGGATTCGCTAGGGGGTATGCATCTGAGTCAGTGGTGATTCACAGCCTCAGTGGGATATTAGTGAATTGAGCTGGTTGGAGGTCCCATCTCTTAGATTAGACATAAAGATTCATGGTCATTAAAAATCCCATGGTATTTAGGTTAACATAAAGGAGTTAAATTTGTACCTTGGACAGATTCCAACAAAAAATTATGTCTGTGTCCTGCATGATGTGTGTGTGTGTGTGTGTGTGTGTGTGTCTGTGTGTGTGTGTGTGTGTGTGTGTGTGTGTGTATGTGTTTTAAACAGATTTTGTTTTGAAGCCATGGAAAAAGATCCTGCTTTATTTTCTTGACTGGTATTTTTCTTCTCTTTTGGATGTTTTATTATTGAAGGTAGAAATTCACAGCTAAAATTACACCTCTAAAGAATAATCTTCAAAAACCCTTTTTGTGATATTTGGGTCTAGTTCCTTTGGAAAAGCTACTGAAACTAGAGTGACTATTGCCCTCTTCAAAGCATTTTAAGTAATTAGACAGACTTGCTCTTATACTCGGAGATGGCAATGGCACCCCACTCCAGTACTCTTGCCTGGAAAATCCCATGGATGGAGGAACCTGGTAGGCAGGCTGCAGTCCATGGGGTCGCTAAGAGTCGGACATGACTGAGTGACTTCACTTTCACTTTTCACTTTCATGCACTGGAGAAGGAAATGGCAACCCACTCCAGTGTTCTTGCCTGGAGAATCCCAGGGACAGGGGAGCCTGGTGGGCTGCCATCTATGGGGTCGCACAGAGTCAGACACGACTGAAGTGACTTAGCAGCAGCAGCAGTGGCTCTTTTACTATGTAAAATGTTTATAATAAAATCTGACTCTAGAATTTTTATTTAAAATGATGCTAGAGGATTTAAATCATGTGTTTATATTATAAAATATGTGAAGTTAATAACATATAGATTTTCTTGGTTTGATTTCTAGTTACTTGCCAAGCTTTTCCAAATGGGCACTCATTCATTCACTTATTCACAAATCAAAATATATTGCACTGTGTTAGGTCTTCAAACTGAGAAAAAAGCTTAGGGACAGCATATGCCTTTTAGAAATGCAGAATAGTAAAGATATTTGTAGAAATAACTACTGTTGGTAATTGTATGGATGTTACACCTGTGAAATGTAATACAATATAATATTTTCAAATATGTGGCAGAATGCAAGGGAAATCCTCAAAGGACACAAATGGCAAGAAATAATATATGGAACTAAGACAACGCAGGAATCAGCTTTATCTCTGGAGATGTCAGTTATCCATGGAAACCTCGAGGCAGGGTTTAAACAGTCCACATGCTCATCACACAGGGAAAAATGTCTGGAGCCTGACCAGGCCCAAATAAGAACTCACAATGGAAAATTACTGATGGTTAAAATAATACCTATCAATTTCTTGAGAAGGAGATAAAGGATTTTTGAGGGAAATTTATAGCCTTCAATGTTTATTGGAATAAGAGAAATGCTAAAAATTGTCATTGAACTTAAGAAATTTTTAAAAGATGCCTAAGAACAAAGGTAATGAAAATATAAGAAATGAAATAATATGGAGTTGAAATTAGTGGGGATAAATAAACAGGGTGTCATCAAAGATAAATGTTGATTTTTTGCTGACTAATAAAAATGATAAACTTTGTGCAAGAGTAATAAGAAAAGGAAAGAAAATGGAAGTCAAGTGAATGATATTAAGTATTAAAAAGGAGGTGAAACTAAATATTCAACAACCATTAAAATATATGAGATTAGTACTACTGATTTCAAGTCAGTAAATTTGAAAACTTAAGTGGAATGGGCAAATTTCTGGTAAAGCATAAACCACCCAAATTGACTCAATTTTTATAATTATTCTATATATACATTGTTAGAGAATATAGATTATACATTATGTAATGTATGATACATGTATACAATGTATAATACATACATACAATGTATAATGTGTATACATTATATAATATGTATACATTCTTAAATCTTATTCAATTTTAGTCCTATAATAAATATATGTAGTGCTCATCAACAGATCTTATGTCAGAATCTTTTGATTTTTTCTATTGTCTGAAGCTTATTCTAAAGTATTAGTAGATTACTCAAGAAGAGTTCACAGGAACAATTACTAAGTTCTTGAGTATTGAAAACAGTTTGTGCCTTTTACTTGAAAGTCATTATTGCTGGTGACAAAATTTTGGGCTCACATTTTCTTTCCTTGATACTTAAATACCTCAGTCAATTTTATTCTAACAAAATATATTGTTATCAAAAAATCTGATAATAATGTATTTTTTATTTTGCTTAATTAATTTTTTCTTCTTATTTATATGTCCAAAATAATTTTCTTTTCAAGTCAACTAATTTTACTATACTTTATCTCAGTGTTGGTTTGTATTTTCAGATATGCCACTGTGTACTTTTAATATGCAATTTAAAATTTTTGAGATAAAATTCACTTAACATAGAATTCATCATCTTAGCCATTTTAAAACATACAATTCAGTGATTTTTAGTAAATTCCTGAAGTTGTATAATCTTCTCCACCACCTAATTCCAGAACATTTTTCTCACCCCACAATGAAACTGATGGTCATTTAAGCAGTCACTCTTCAATTCACTCTCCTCATAGCACCTGGTAAACATTAATCTGCTGTCTCTATGGTTTTGATTAGTCTGCACTTTCTTATAAAGGGAATTGCACAATGTGTGAAATTTTATGTCTGATGTCTTTCATTTAGCATAATGTCTCAAGGTTCACACATGATAGAGTATGTATCACTAGTTCATTTCTTTTTATGACTGAATGATATTCCATTATATATGCATATAATGTTTTCTATATTTGTTCATCAGTTGATAAATGAGCCATTTTCGCTTTTTGTCTATCATAAATACCGAAATATTTGTGTACATGTTTTCTGAGGAATTTCCAAGGTGTTTTTCTTAGCAACTGTAGTATTTTGCACTCCACTAGCAATGTAAGAGGTTTCTAATTTCTCTCTATTCCCACTAACACTTATTTTCTTTTTTAAAAAGATTATAGCTTCCTAATGGATATGAAGTGATATCTTATTGTGGTTTTATTTTGCTATTCCCTACATGGCTAATGATATTGAGGGTTTTTTTTCATATTTTTATTGGCCATTTGTATATCTTCTTTGGAAAAATATCTATTCAAGTTCTTTTTTGCTTTTAAAATCTAGTTGTTTTCTTTTTTCTTGTTGAATTGTAAGAGTTCTTTATATATTCTGGATTTTTGCAAATATTGTCTTTCATCCTGAAGGTTGTATTTTTTCACTTTTTGATAGTGTCTTTTGGTGCACAAAAGTTAGTTCTATTGAAATCCAAATATTCTAGTTTTTTTTTTTCCTTTTGTTGGTTTTGTCCTTGGTGTCATATCTAAGTGCAGGGAGCCAGCGTGAGGAATCCTACCTGTGACAAGGTCACGTGGCAGAGATTTGATACGCAAGGATGAGTCAGATCTCAGGTTTTCCCCCTGGCATTTCCTGAGCATGTACCCCCTCAAAATAAGAATCTGCTTGCTTTTCCACTTTTGACATTCTCTAGAAAAAGTCAACTCAGGGCTTTAGTCTTCTGCATTTGAAAGAGTGTTTCAATCCAAAAACCCCTCTGATGGCTTTCTAGCCTGCCTGCAGGACTTGTACAGCTGTGCATGTGATTGTTTGAGGCCTCCCGACCGTGGGAGGCACAGGAAGTTTAAAACATCCTAGGAATGTAGGGGCTTCCGAGGGGTCAAAATCATTAGAATAGGACCAATTAAAGATTTCATTTGTTGAGCCAAAACTTGCTGCCAAATTTTTATATCTTTTATTTGTAAGATATTGTTGGTATATAGAAAAACAGGTAGTAAACCTGGTATTAGCAATATTAGATCTTTGAGTTAAGTACTTTCTTAGTTATAACCCACTGCACCTTTGTTCTACAGGAATGTAACTTTATTTAGTATTTTGAGGGTAATGCAGAGTAAAGAAAAAACACTTCTAGGGAAAAGGAGTTTTCTGATTGATAGACAATTATTCAGGAAGAGAGTCATAAAAATGTTAACAGGCCTCTTGGCCAGAAGATAATGTAAACCACCTGAGACCTTTAGTATATGGGAGGGTATGCAAAAAGAAAACCTGATCTCAGTGAGGGTCAGGACTGCCGCCCCTGCATAACTCTGCATATTCCATTATGTACCACTTGGGGTATATAAGCTGATTTTGAAAAATAGTTTTTGGANTTGTTTTCTTTTTTCTTGTTGAATTGTAAGAGTTCTTTATATATTCTGGATTTTTGCAAATATTGTCTTTCATCCTGAAGGTTGTATTTTTTCACTTTTTGATAGTGTCTTTTGGTGCACAAAAGTTAGTTCTATTGAAATCCAAATATTCTAGTTTTTTTTTTTCCTTTTGTTGGTTTTGTCCTTGGTGTCATATCTAAGTGCAGGGAGCCAGCGTGAGGAATCCTACCTGTGACAAGGTCACGTGGCAGAGATTTGATACGCAAGGATGAGTCAGATCTCAGGTTTTCCCCCTGGCATTTCCTGAGCATGTACCCCCTCAAAATAAGAATCTGCTTGCTTTTCCACTTTTGACATTCTCTAGAAAAAGTCAACTCAGGGCTTTAGTCTTCTGCATTTGAAAGAGTGTTTCAATCCAAAAACCCCTCTGATGGCTTTCTAGCCTGCCTGCAGGACTTGTACAGCTGTGCATGTGATTGTTTGAGGCCTCCCGACCGTGGGAGGCACAGGAAGTTTAAAACATCCTAGGAATGTAGGGGCTTCCGAGGGGTCAAAATCATTAGAATAGGACCAATTAAAGATTTCATTTGTTGAGCCAAAACTTGCTGCCAAATTTTTATATCTTTTATTTGTAAGATATTGTTGGTATATAGAAAAACAGGTAGTAAACCTGGTATTAGCAATATTAGATCTTTGAGTTAAGTACTTTCTTAGTTATAACCCACTGCACCTTTGTTCTACAGGAATGTAACTTTATTTAGTATTTTGAGGGTAATGCAGAGTAAAGAAAAAACACTTCTAGGGAAAAGGAGTTTTCTGATTGATAGACAATTATTCAGGAAGAGAGTCATAAAAATGTTAACAGGCCTCTTGGCCAGAAGATAATGTAAACCACCTGAGACCTTTAGTATATGGGAGGGTATGCAAAAAGAAAACCTGATCTCAGTGAGGGTCAGGACTGCCGCCCCTGCATAACTCTGCATATTCCATTATGTACCACTTGGGGTATATAAGCTGATTTTGAAAAATAGTTTTTGGAGTCTTGCACCGATGCTGGGCTTCCCCCATGTCTCCTCTTTACTCTATTTTCAGGCTGAATTCCCATCTGGGGCGTGGAGGCTTGCCATGTCTACTTACTTGTCCTGGCTTCTAAGATCCGTAAGAGAGAGAGCCCAGGGTGGAGCACTCTCTGATATTCAAACAGACGCCGGTGACCTAACGTAGATGATGCAAGCTCCTTGTCTGGGACTTTATTGGGTTTCCATGTAAACCAAGTTATTCAGCCTCTTTTCTCCACTTAATTTTCCTACTATACTATTTCTTCCTAACCTAATCTTATATCTCTAAATAAATAAGTTTTTTCCTTGCCTATCTGTCTCCCCTTCGAATCACCCTGGATCCACCAGGGCTGGACCCCAGCATCTAAGAGTCCATTGTCTAATCAAAGTCATGAATATTTGCCCTGCATTTTCTTCTAAGAGTTTTATAATTTCAGCTCATACACTGAGTTAATTTTTGTATATGTCATGAGGTGTGTATCCATGTGGATATCCAGGTTTCCCAGCACCATTTGTTGAAAATATTATTCTTTCAAATGGAATGGCGTCCATCGCATCTTTGTCAAAAAGAAGTTGGCCATAGGTGCCAATTTTTTGTATTTTAAATTCTACTCATTGATCTATGTATCTATTCTTATGCTAATACCACAGATATGATTATTGTTGATTTAGAGTACGTTTTGTAATCTGAACGTGTGAATCTTCCAAGTTTGTTCTTTTTCAAGAGTGTTTTGCTAATTTGTGGCCCTTGTAATTTCATATTACTTTTAGGATTAGCTTGTCCATAACTATAAAATAGGCAGTTGCTATTTTGATATGGAATGCACTGAATTGGTACATCAATTTAGATTAGCTATCCTAACAATATTAAATATTCCAAATCCATCAACATGTGTGGTCTCTGTCTATTTATTTAGATATTTTGAAATTTATTCCAGCAATGTTTTGTAGTTCTCAGTCTACAAATCTTGGAATTTCTTGGTTAAATTTATTCCTAAATACTGTTGACCCTTGAACAACATGAGGACTAAGACTGTCAACTTTTTATACTGTGGAAAATTTGCCTATTATTTTAGTGTGCCCTCTATATCTGAGATTCTGTATCTATGGATTCAACTAACCCTAGATCATGTTGTACTGTAGTATGTATTTATTATAAAAAACCCACTTATAAGTGGACCTGCTCAGTTCAAACCTATGATCTTCCAGAGCCCATTGTATTTCATTACAGTATGTCCCCTACATAGCAGCAAGTTCCATTCTCAATGTGGGTTCTTAAGTCCGATTTGTTTAGCCTAGGTACCTAACTAACACAACTGGCTATATAGTCCTGTACTGTAATAGGTTCCTAATACTTTTCATACAAATAAAAAATAAACACAAAAAATAAAGAAAATATTTTGCATCAGGAGAATAGACAAGAAGAGTTATTGACTGGAGGAGGGAAAGGAAGTGGGAGATGGCAGAGCTGAAAGATGTTCCGCAATAGGAGATGGAGGGCAAGTTATAATTTTTTCACTCATGCCTGACGTTGATGGCACAGGTTCTGATTCCTTGCTGCATTCAATTCTATCTACCCAGTGGGAAAAATGATCCAGTGATGTCTGGGTAGCAGCTCTATTTTTCTCATCATAGATGACATGATAGTAATGAACTGCATTCTGAACAGCTGTGGTAGCCTTCATTTACTGCTCTGTGTTCAGGTCCTATACCGAAAAAGCTAACAATGCCTCCTCAAATAAAGAAAACCCCTTTGTCATTTCCTGCATCCTAAATCTGTTTGGTTGTTCAGTTACTTCTTCCCTCTTGTCTGTCTTTTCTCCAGGCCTCTAGTTCCACCAGGTCTTTGTTAGTAAGCTCTTCATGTCACACTGCAAGGAATTCAATGGTCATCCTCTTTCAGATCTAGCTTCAGCTTCATGCTGAGCATTACGAAGTTGCTGAAGACTTCTTTGGACTTCTCAAATCCATGACAGTTGTGAACAAACTGTGAGCAAAGATTCTTACAAACCCCATTCATGGCGATATCTGTAACCTCACACCAAGAAAAGTCAATGATTTTATGGCCTTGTAGATGTTATAGTCCATTACTTGCATTTACTTCCTGAAGTAATATTTCTTGAAAGTCACTTTGAGTCCTTGGTCCACAGATTGTATGAATAACTTAGTATTCAGTGGAAGATGCTCTGGTGGCATGCAGCATTGTTGAACAGCAAAGAATGTTGAATGGGATGTCCTTCCCCAAGTAATATTTCTCTGCTTCCAGTATAACGTGGTAGAAAAGCCAGTCCTGGAAGATGGCCTGTGTGACCCAGATTCCTCACACAACAGGAAGAGAGACTTTGGCTATATTTTTAACAGATCTTGGGTTCTTTCAAAGATAAACTAAAACAGACTTTGGCTTCATAGTGCCTGAAGCATTGCCACCAAACAACAGACTTAGTCTAGTCTCTGCTGCTTTATAGCCTGGCATCAACTTTTCCTCCTTACTGATGTAATTTCAGGCTGGCATCCTCTTTCAGTACAGTTCTGTCTCATCCACATAAAAAGCCTGTTTGGACAAATATGTGCTTCCATTAGTAATTTCTTGAAGTGTTTCAGAAATTCCCTGGCAGCTACATTACCTGCACTCACTGCCTCACCACTAATTTTTATGTTGTGAAAGTTGGTTCTAGCCTTGAATTGATGAAACCAGGTGTGGCTGGCATTAAAAGATTCAACCCTCTGATTGTTCTCTGTGTTTCTTCTGTAAGTCTTCATAAAGGTTTTTAGCTTTCTCTTAAATCAGCGTTAAGCTGAGAGGGCCTTGACACTGGTGCTGATCCTGTTTACACACTGAGAAATTGCTCCATGTCCTCAGTCACTTTTTCACACTTTCTATGATATTATTGCTGACATCATCTGCATAGCAGACTTCACATGTTTCATGATCTTGTCCTTATTCTTTAGACTTGTGCTGATGATTGAATAATTCATGTTATAAGAATGAGTGATGTCCACCATCTTTTTGCCATGCTCCACTCTCTCAATTATTTTCACCTTTGTTTCCATTGTTATTGCTTGGCACTTCTCAGCAGTACCAGCTGCACCACCCCTGCTTTTATGTTTGCTTCCAGACATCCTGAGCGTGAGATGAAGATACTGTACTACTTTATACAGTACAGTATAGTAAAATACACAAAAGCACAACCACTTGTAGAGGATGCCTGCATGTGACAATGTGCACCAGACATGTGAACTAACATGACTGGACACGCACATGCATGTTTGCATCTTTGAAGGTTTATAGTAAGGGACTTACTGTATTTTTAATCATATTGTACATGTATATAACATTTTTGTTATTAAATGGTTTTCTATTTTGTCAAATGCTTTTTCTGTATTAGTTGTGATAATTTTGTGTAGTTTTTAGAAATTTTATTCTATTAATGTGGTGTATTATATTAACTGATTTTTTGAATACTGAACCACCTTTTCATGCCTAGGATAATTGGATCATAATGGATCAAATACTGAATCCAATGGATTACGTTGGCTCATAGAATAAAATTCTTTCAAATACTACTGAATTCAGCTTGCTAATATTTTATTAGTGATTTTTACATCTCTATTCATAAACTATAATGGTCTGTAGTTCCCTTTTCTAATGTACTCTCTTCTTTATTCAGTTCCTTAAGGTTGTAGTTTTGGAGAAGGAAATGACAATTCACTCAGGTATTCTTGCCTGGAGAATCGCATGGACAAAGGAGACTGGCAGGCTATGGTCCATGGGATCACAAGAGTTGGACACAACTTACTGACTAAACCATCACCACCAAGGTAGTAGTTTAGGCTAATGATTTCAGATCTTTCTTGGTTTTTAATAAAGGTTTTCTGATATAAATTTCCCTTTGAGAACTGCTTTCACCCTATCTCATAAGTTTTAATATGTTGTGTTTTAATTTTAGTTCATGTCAAAGTATATCCTAATTTCTATTTTGATATCTTCTTTGACCCAGTGGTAAAAAATATGCTATTTAATTTCCACATATTTGTGACTTTTTCAAATTTCTCTCTATCATTTATTACTAATTTCATTTCATCGTTATCACAAAAATACTTTATATGGTTTCATTCTTGTTAAATTCATTCAGGCTTTTTTCATGCCCTAAAATACAGTCTATTCTGAAGAATGTTCTTTGTGCACTTAAGAAGAGTGTGTATTATGCCATTGTTGGGTGAAAGGTTTACCAAAAATCTGTTAGATATGATTGTTTTATAGTGGTCATAGCCTATATTTCTTTGGTTATCTTTTATCTAGATTTTTTATTCTATAAGAATTATTGTTGAGCTATTTTTTTCCTTTAGTTTTGTCAGTCTTTATGTCATATATTTGAAGCCCTGTTATTATTACATACACGCTTGTAGTTATTATATATTTATAATGGATTGATGCTTTTATCATTATGTAATATCCTATAGCAATTTTTGACTTAAAATATAAATCACCTTATATTAGCAACTCACTCCAGCTGAGTATAGGCACTCCAGCCTTTGTTTATTTAACATGAAAGATATCTTTTCATTCTTTTAGTTTTTGTTTTGCATGAAATATGATATTTGGTTATTGTTTTACATGAAATATATTTTTTCATTCTTTGATGTTCAGTATACTTGTGTCATGGAATTTGCAGGGAGTCTATTATAGATAGAATATAATTGAATTTAAAAACTCCTTTCTGGCAGTCTATCTTTTAATTATAGAGTTTAATCAATTTATATTTAATAAGATTACAAATAACTTAATTTTGCCATTTTGCTTTCTATATGTCCTGTATTTTTCTTTCTTTTTTTTTGGTCCTACATTGCCTCCTTTACTATCTTCTTTGGTGTTATTAAATATTTTCCAGTTGTCGCTTTGATTCTTTTTCTCATCTTGTACTAAATGATTTATAGTTACATTCTTAGTGGTTCCTATGGAGATTACAAATACCATCTTAAATTATAACAGTATTCTTAGTAAATCTTTTCCTATTTAGCTGCCTTCTCTTTATGTTGATATTGTTGCAAATTATATCTTTATATATTTTGTTGCTATCAACAATTGTGCTTCCCTGGTGGCTCAGTGGTAAAGAATCTGCCTGCCAATGCAGGAGATTCGAATTCATCCCCGGGTTGAGAAGATCCCTTGGAGAAGGAAATGGCAACCTACTCCAGTATTCTTGCCTGGGAAATCCCATGGACAGAGGAGCCTGGCAGGTTACAGTCCATGGGGCTGCAAAAGAGTTGAACATGACTTACTGACTGACTAAACAACAACAATAAAAAAATAGTTATAACTATTATTTTATTTTTTCAATCAATAAGGAACAAAGAGAAATTAAAAACCAAAATTACACTTGTGCTAAATTCCAGACTTACTCATGTAATTACATATTTCTTTGGGTGGATTTGAGCCACTGCCTAGTGTACTTTCATTTTCTTTTAGCATTCTTGTATGGCATGTCTTTTAGGTTTTTGTTTGCAGGGGAATATCTTCTTCATTTTTGAAAGATAATTTTGTCATATATATATATATTTTGTTGACAGGTTTTGTTGTTTATTTCACTTCATGGAAAATAGATGGGAAACAGTGTCAGAATTTATTTTGGGGGGCTCCAAAATCACTGCAGATGGTGATTGCAGCCATGAAAGTAAAAGACGCTTACTCCTTGGAAGGAAAGTTATGACCAACCTAGAGAGCATATTTGGAGAAGGCGATAGCACCCCACTCCAGTACTCTTGCCTGGAAAATCCTATGGATAGAGGAGCCTGATAGGCTGCAGTCCATGGAGTCGCTAAGACTCGGACATGACTGAGTGACTTTACTTTGACTTTTCACTTTCATGCATTGGAGAAGGAAATGGCAACCCACTCCAGTGTTCTTGCCTGGAGAATCCCAGGGGCGGGGGAGCCTGGTGGGCTGCCGTCTATGGGGTCACACAGAGTCGGACACGACTGAAGTGACTTAGCAGCAGNTCTAGGGGGCGTAGAAGTTTGAAGACACAACGGGAACTTTAGAATCCAAAAGCCAGGAATATATGTAAATTAGACATTCATTAAAGCTTGAAAATTGACTGTTTCTTGATAGTGTTTCCCAACGAGGAGCTCATTTACTGAGAACATTATTTTCTCCCTCGTTCCTCTCCCGGCTCTGGGAAAGTGGTAGAGTCCACTTCCGGTTTTCTAACTGCCGGAAATCTCGCGATGGATGAAGGAGGAGGTGAGGCCCGCCGCGCGCGGGAGCTGGCCTTTTGGGGCGCGGGCCCGACGTGGGGCTCGCGGTCAGTTCACGAAGCAGCCGGTCCGAGTTGGGCCCGGCGGGGCGGGGATCCGCGGGGCCGGTTCCCGGGCTCGCGGCCTGGCATTCGGTGCTCAGTGTTCGCACCTGCAGTGCGTGCTTGTGCTTGGCCCTGGTTTCTGACCGCCCGGAGCTGTTCTCAAGCGCTTTACGGCGACTAACTCATTCAGTTCGGCACGATATTCCGAGATATGGGCCCTGGAGTTTCTCTGTCCGGGTTAGGGAATCACAGCTCCTCTTCTTTATTTTTAGCTGCGTCTTTGGGGAAGTGACCTGTCTGCAGCAGTGGCAGTAATAACACTAGCATCTCACTTTACGGGTTCAGGGAGAACCGTGCCTGACCCTTGGCAAGCTATGTTTAAGAGATCACTTGTTTTGCACAAATACTTCGGTAACTAGCCCAGAGTTAACGTAGCTCCTAAGAAGAAAATGGACCTGGCCTTGCACTGAATTTCCACCCCCTGAAGCCTGGAGTTGTGCTGCTTCTGAAAATTTTTTCCTGGCAACCCTAGCGAAGTCCCAGGTCCTCTGAATCCCTCCAGCTGCTTTTTCTTCCGAGCGCTGATTACGACATAATTGTTTGTAGGCTTAAATTGATTTGTTGTGGGTTTCCAGCCTCAGCTGGTAAAGAATTCGCCTGCAATGCGGGAGGCCTGGGTTCGATCCCTGAGTTGGGAGGATCTCCTGGAGAAGACAAAGGCTACTCACTCTAGTATTCTGGCCTGGAGAATGCCATGGACTGTATAGATCATTGGGTCGCAAAGAGTCGGACACGACCGAGCGACTTTCTCTTTCCAGCCTCACACCATTCTGGCTGCCATAGAACAGGGGCTTACCCTGTTGTATTATTCCTAGCCTTTTATTGTTTTGCTCAGAAGTTGAATGCGTGGGACTATAACATTTAACTGTGGCCTGACAGGAATGGGTTTTGTCACTGGAGCCAGTGGTGATCTTATGCTTGGCCCACTTGAGTGATGCTCCAAGGACGTTTTGACTTTTGGAGTCAGGTCTCAATTCACTTCAGCTTGGCCAGTTCAGTGTTTCCTCGTTCACAGTGATGAATCTTGCAATCCATTTGGCTCCTTAGATTGTTGTGTAATGCAGGGACTGTCTAGTGATGTCTGCTATGCAGTTTATTTTCTGTCAAAACATGGGGAAATTTATTTTTTTGTATCAGTACATACTGTATTTCAAAAAGATACAAGAGATGTTAGACCAGTACAGGAGAGACTTCTCCAGGGGACAAGATAATGCACGTTAAAGGGACATAAAATATATGCTGTAGTTTTTCAGCCTTTATGTATATGAAAGTACACAGTGGATAGCACTAAAACAGTGACGTGCAAATACAAACCCCGCTTTAAACTACAAATGGCAGGTCACAATCCCAGAAAGGCCGCTCCTTTCTTTCTGGCCGTTTTACTTTGACTTGAATAAGAACCTTGTGCCTTTTTGTGCCTCTAGCTCTAGGTGACCCAAACCTGTCCCTGAAAATTGAGGTCTTCAACTGTTGTCAGAAGTCACTGTTTAAGCAAGGCTGGAGACAATGGAAGTCCACTTCTTTGGGTCTTCATCTCAAGGACTGGCTCCCTCCAACCCCTCTACAGAAATAGCCAGTGGTCCCCCACAGCTCCCATCTAAAGGAATGTTCAGAAGAGCACGCGTGACAGAAACCTTGTGTAATTTATTTATATGACAGTGAGTAGACTGAATCTAACACGTTGCATCAAA
Organism: Neotragus moschatus; assembly: GCA_006410615.1. Taxonomy (NCBI): domain Eukaryota; kingdom Metazoa; phylum Chordata; class Mammalia; order Artiodactyla; family Bovidae; genus Neotragus; species Neotragus moschatus. Next base: position 36,317 of record SJYA01002541.1, read on the forward strand.
AAGATTTAGAGATTTGTAGAAGCCGTCTTTTTTTTTTCAATAGGTTAAGAAGTGGATTTATTTAGAGAGAAACATTCCATAGACAAGAATGTTGGCTGTCTTAGGCAAGAGTGCCCTCAAAATATGGTGTGGTTAGTTTTTTGGCTTTTTAGTTTTAATTCTTTTAAATTATGAAAGTACGAGAACATGTTTACAAGAGACTTGAAAGACACAGAACAAGGTTACATGTAGTTCCGCTATGTAGAAGCAGTCTTGATTTTAGTTTTTAATCTTTAGTGACTGGTTTTCACTGGTAAAAATCAGTATATTTTTTATTGAACTGATATAGCCATTGGAGAAGGAAATGGCAACCCACTCCAGTGTTCTTGCCTGGAGAGTCCCAGGGACGGGGGAGCCTGGTGGGCTGCCATCTATGGGGTTGCACAGAGTCAGACACGACTGACGTGACTTAGCAGCAGCAGCAGCAATATTTTGGATATATAGTTTGGATTTACATAGTAACTTCTTCAAAAGTTCATATAAATTTTTGTGATGTTGANGTTCTTGCCTGGAGAGTCCCAGGGACGGGGGAGCCTGGTGGGCTGCCATCTATGGGGTTGCACAGAGTCAGACACGACTGACGTGACTTAGCAGCAGCAGCAGCAATATTTTGGATATATAGTTTGGATTTACATAGTAACTTCTTCAAAAGTTCATATAAATTTTTGTGATGTTGAAAGACTTTTGTAGGTGTAGAGACTTGAGGCAGAAAAGTGCGTGATAGGTCAAGCGACATGCTGCTAGTGTTGCCTTTTTTAAAAACAAATAGTGTATTGCCTTTGCTCAGAAAGTTTCATCCCAGTGTGTATGAATAAAGGACAAGTTTAGCCTGGTGGTCAGGGACTTAGACCCCATACTCCCCAAACACTCTTTGGCTTGCCTTACCTTGATTTCCAAGGCAGCCTTCTTTTGAGAATGTCCCTTTTTCAATAGAAGCATCCCCTGCTTTTTTAAACTTTACACCACTTTGCTTTTATGAAAAACCTACATTAGTACCTGTTTTTTCCACACTGAAGTCCAAAGAGGATTTTCACTTTCATGCTCAAAGGGGACAAGGGAAGTTGCCTTCTGAGTTTTGCAGCAAGCTGTCCCCGGGGGCAGGAGCACCCCGAGGGCTCTTTCCCCGGGAACCACACTCGGCATCCTGCCGCCACAGCGCGGAACCCGGTCCGTTAGCACCTGTGCTCTAGATGTGTTCTGGGCATCCCTTAGCAAGACGTGCCCTAAGGTAATTGCTTCTTCACTTTAATGCCATTTGGCTTAGGAAAGGTTTCACCGAGACCCTGCTTTTGGAGACCTGTACCCTTAGGTCCCGCTGAAATCCTGTTTCTACCCACACCTTCCTGGTTCCATCATTGGGATCAGCCTTTCTTCCACCTCCTCTTATGTTCCCACCGCGTTTGGTACACGTTAGAGCATCTCGTACACTTTGTAACTGTCTCAATATAGCCCACCATTCACACAGGCTAAAGGAGTGCCCTGGAGACCAGGAGCGCTTTATTACATCTTTTTGCTGGTTAAGTTGAAGAGCACGTGTCTACACAGGTGAAAACAGTTGTTTGGGTCCTCTGACTTGAGTTTATCTAATCAGCTGCCTATTGGCTTATGCTTACTAGAGAAACAGATCCGTTACCATCTGAGCTACCAGGGAAGCCCAACTAGAGAAACGATCCATCAGCAGATAGTTGGAAAACAAAATGTGGGCTGTCCGTACAGTGGAATATTATTTGACAGTGAGGAGGAATAAAGCACTGGTGCGATAAAGTGCCCTCAACAGGGATGAATCACTCGCTAGGTGGAGAGTCAATCATAAAAACCTCGAACTGTGTGATTTCAGCAAAGTCGTCTTTCTTTTTTAAATTTATTTTTAATTGGAGGATAATCGCTTTATAGTATTGTATTGGCGTCTGCCATGCAACAGCGTGAATCAGACATATGTATGTCCCCTCCCTCTTGAGCTTCACAGCCACCCCATCCCATCTCACCTTGTAGGTTGTCTCGAGTACTGCACTGAGCTCCCAGTGTTATACAGCAGGAAAGTCTGCGTTCTTTAGAGACAGAAAGTAGATTTGTGTTTGCTTAGGGCTAGAGGGGACGGGGGGAGAAGGCAATGGCACCCTACTCCAGTACTCTTGCCTGGAAAATCCCATGGAGGGAGGAGCCTGGTGGGCTGAAGCCCATGGGGTCGCTAAGAATCAGACATGACCCAGCGACTTCACTTTCACGCTTCACTTTCATGCATTGGAGAAGGAAATGGCAACCCACTCCAGTGTTCTTGCTTGGAGAATCCCAGGGACGGGGGAGCCTGGTGGGTTGCCATCTGTGGGGTCGCACAGAGTCGGACACGACTGAAGTGACTTAGCAGCAGCAGCAGCAGCAGCAGAGGGGACAGGGAGGATGAGGGTAATGGCTGAAGCATAAGGGTTCATCCTATGGAAGTAATGAAAAAGTTCTAAATTTAACTGGTGATGGATTTAAGGAATCGGCTCTTGTGACTCCGGAGGCCCATACTCACTGAGCGCTCAGTTGCTCAGTGATCTCCAACTCTTTGTGATCCCGGGGACTGTAGCCCACCAGGCTCCTCTGTCCATGGGATTCTCCAGGCAAGAGTATTGGAGTGGGTTGCCATTTCCTTCTTTAGGGGATCTTCCCAACCCAGGAATCGAACCCTGGTCTCCTGCATTGCAGGTATATTCTTTACCAACTGGGCTATGAGGGAAGCCCCAACAACTCGTCTCGTGCTACACAACTCTGAGTTCTGAGACTCCAGAGCTGTGTGACTGAGATCTTTCTGATCACTGTCCTCTACAGTTGAAACACCTGCAGAAGGACTTCTTCATATGAGGCAAGGCAGATGTGCCTGTCTTTAAAAAAGAAAAAAATCAAATGCTCTTTCGTTAGCATGTTAAGTTCCTCCGTGCAATGCTGAAAAGTATGAATGAGAATGTACTTAAAACTCTTGCTTTCTATCAAACACCATCACTTTTCTGAACTTTTTACTTTTATTTTACCTCCATCCCTGGCACCACGTGTAGACTTCTGTTACTGTTTCTGAGTTGGTCGTATGCCATGACACCAGTTGTAAAACTCACTTTAGGAGACCTCAGCCTTTAATAACAAAGCCACACTGAGCGGGAGATGCTGAGGTGGGTCAGCCGTGGGCTTCTGGTGTGTCCTGTGTCACCTCAGTTGCGACAAATTACCACATCTCATGGGCTTCTCTGGGTGGCTCTGGTAAAGAACCTGCCTGCCAGTTCAGGAGATGTGGGTTCGATCCCTGGGTTGGGAAGATCCCCTGAGGAGGAAATGGCACCTACTCCAGTATTCTTGCCTGGAAACTTCCATGGATCAAGGAGCCTGGTGGACTGCAGTCTGTGGGGTCGCAAAGAGTTTGACATGACAGAGTGAGCACGCATGCACCGGGACGGTAAGCAGAAGAAAGTCCAAGTCTTCTCAGCACCTGTGAGGACGCTGCCTGAGCCACTCGGCGGATGTAGTTGAGTGAAGGACCTCAAGATGGGAGGCTTATCCTGGCCTGTCTGGGTGGCGGCCCAGGGTACTCCCAAGAAAAGGATTCCTTTTTAAGAAGGAAAGGGGAGCAGGGGTGTCAGAGGAGGTGTCTTGTGGCGCCGGTGGCTGGACTGGAGTGGGGCCACTAGCCGAGGAGTGCGGGCGGCCCGCCCTACCCCAGGGCTTCCAGAAGGGACAGGCACTCCCACCTTGTTTCAGAATCTGACCTCCAGAACTGTACCTTTAATAAGCATGTATCGTTTTTAGCCTGCCTAGTTTATGGTAATTTCTTATTGCAGCAGTGGGAGACTAATGTCTTCAGATGATGAGACTTCTGTGCCCCTTCCTCTTACTCCATTTGTCTGCAGATTCCCGTTGTCTTGGCTTCAGCGCCTCAGCTAGATGGAGCGCTGGTTCGGGGCGCCGTGGTCTTGTTCCGGTGGGGTTCCAGTGCTGCGCGCTGTTGTGCATGCTCTTCCTGTATCCCCTTGTCTCATCCTCACAATGATCCTGTGATCCCCACTGTACAGATGAGGAGACCCAGGTTCCGAGAGGTGACGGGTCACAGCTGTTAGTAAGGGGCGGAGCCAGGGTCCGACAGCAGGCTCTGCAGCAGCGCCCTTACCCTCTGTGCTGTGCCCATCATTAATCCATTTCAGAATTAATTTCAAATAAATTTCAACGTAAAAAATGTGAGATCCTATTACGAATAGATTCTAAAGCATAAAACTCAAGAGGAGGATGTTTAAGGTACCATTTATTCCCTCGGTAATCAGTGGTTAGAGTTTGTTTTATTCTGTACCGTGATGGCACTGAAATGAGTGCTTTTTTGTCCTTTATGGCTCTGCTTTAAAAATCTTGTTACCATGACTATTTAAGATTTTTAGTAAAATTTTGTCTCCTCTGTTAACTTCAGAATTGAATTTGTACCACTGGATTTTTGATGCCTGACCAATTTTGATGTAGAATGCTTTCTTCCTATTTGAAATAGGATAATGATTAGACATTTTTATGCTTATTATGGAGTTTTGTTCTGAACCACAAAAATACACAGTGCGTGGTTGATATCTGTATTAATGGAGTGTTGGTTAGTGGCTACGTCATGTCCGAGTCTTTGTGACCCATGAGCTGCAGAACAGCGGGCTCCCCTGCTGTCCTCTCTGGGAGTTTGTTCAAGCTCATGTCCATTGAGTCGGTGATGCTGTGGGTGCTGGTTCATACCGGATACTGATTCATGAATAGATTTGAACACATTATTTTCCGGGGATGACTCCTAGGGGGGAAAATCAGTTTGTTGGAAAGAAAAAATTTCAGTCTTCCATTAGTATTGAATAATTTTCTGTTAAACACTCTAGTTGATAGACTGTAGAACTCATTGTGGAATTCTACATTTGTAATTCAAATTGTATTGAGCAAAATTAACCTTTAAAAAGCACGAGTTTATTTGTTGATAAGAACTGTGGGGGAAAAACCCTACCTTGGATTTCTGATTTGATGTTTCATAAATCTTTTTCTGCTCTCAACCCAGGGACACACCTAGCAACACTTGAAGAAGGACGGCCGTCAGAATGCGTTCCACCTGCAAGTCTGGAAGCCAGCNACCTTTAAAAAGCACGAGTTTATTTGTTAATAAGAACTGTGGGGGAAAAACCCTACCTTGGATTTCTGATTTGATGTTTCATAAATCTTTTTCTGCTCTCAACCCAGGGACACACCTAGCAACACTTGAAGAAGGACGGCCGTCAGAATGCGTTCCACCTGCAAGTCTGGAAGCCAGCAGTTTGAAGAAAAGCAGTTGGGGGGTCTTATTTACTGGCATTGTTGGGGGGACGCTGGTGGCTGTGTATGCTGTGGCCACACCATTTATAACACCAGCCCTCCGAAGAATTTGTTTGCCTTTTGTACCTGCAACTTCAAAACAGATAGAAAATGTTGTGAAAATGTTGCAGTGCAGGAGAGGACCTCTGGTGGACATTGGTAGTGGTGATGGACGTATTGTGAGTTACTCGAAGACGTTTTAAGGTTTACGTTTTTTTAGGTTTTATGTTTTAAAATTTCAGTTTCACATTTCTTATGAGGCTTATGCAAAGCCTTGTTAAATTGATAGCGTAATAAAGTAGTCATTTAATTTTGTGTTTGGCTGAACTACTAAGTCCTTCAGCAGGACTGTGGAATTTATTTTTCTCAGATTAATTGTTCTTAAAGGGGAAAGTGCTCTGGATGTCTGGTAAAAAGGAACAATTGATTGATGATTATGAAATTGTTCATTAAAAAACTTAGGCCAACAGAAACATGTTAAGTCATGTAGTTTGA